>JAVQKC010063269.1:0-16000 GCA_036025475.1 Philypnodon macrostomus
GTCTCTCTTGATGGTATTAGTATAGCTTCAAGCTCCACTGTAAGAAACCTTGGAGTTTTACTTGAGTTTATCTCTTCATGTATATATACATATATATATACATTACTCCTGTGTAAGCATCTCTTCACTGGCTTCAGTTGAATTTAGAGTCAAGTTTCAAATCCTTCTTCTAACTCACAAGGCCTGAGTGGAAAGGCCATATCCTATCTCAAGGATGCTATCCTTCCATATCATCCGAACCGCGCTCTTCGCTCTCAAAATGCAGGTTTATTGGTGGTGCCAAGGATCTCTAGGATTATTGACACTCTGTCTCCTCACTTTAACACTTTTTTCTCTTTTTTTTATCATTAGTTCTCTCAAAATTTCTACATGATTTACATTATTAACTTATATCTATTAGTTTAATTTTTATTCATTTGTTTTCCTGTCCCACTCCCTTTTAGGGGATTGGATATTGTTTCAGATGCTTCACTGCTGTGGTTCAGATGCTGGCCCCGTCTATGGTGCGGTCCTCACTGATGGTGGACCTCTCCTAGTCCCACATTGCCTATGAATGAAGGTGTTTGGTCGTGGTCGGAAAGCTGTAGGTGCAAAATGGCAGCCACACTTCTGTCAGACTGCCCCAGGGCAGCTGTGGTTACACAAGTAGCTTACCAGTGTATGGAGTGAATAAATAATGTATTTGTAAAGCATCTTTGAGTGTCCTAAAAAGCGTGATGCATTATTATTATTATTATTAAGAAGGTTGGTGAGCTCTGTTCTATGCAGTTAAAACAGTAAACATCATTTTTAGTATGCAATTATTCTTGCTCAAGAGCATGTACCGCTCTGAAGCTAATGGCACAATTAGTTGTTTTCTTCCAAAATGCACTTCACATGAAAGGACTAATCACCATGCATCTTTTATGTTTTTCCCCTTGATTGCGACAGTGAGAGGCTAGCTAATTAGAGACCGACAGTCATCCGTGCTTTTTGTTGTTTAATTTTCTTACAAAAGGGGCAAGACATGACTTATACAAACCAAATTGTGTAGTGAAATAACAGAGAAATAGATTTTTCTTTGAAATGATGCACAAAAGATGGTTTTGAACACACATGGATGATCATTTATGAATCATCATTTTGGCCTATAGATCCAAGTGTGTGGCTAGCAAATGTGGTTACACCATACGGTACGAAGAAATGTCCAAAAATTGGGTGGTTTTGATGAATAGAAATGTGTGACATTGCATTTCATGAAACTAAAAGGAGAAGATACTTTCGGTGTAGGAACCATTGTTAGTTGGTGTTTGCAAAGGCACCAATGGGAGAAATGATGGATACATTGAAAAGCAGCAAGAATAGCCTGAAAATGCACAATACAAATATTAAAAAAAATAAAAATAATTGAAATATATATCAACAAATGGGATATGTATATTCATAAAAACACTGTCTTATTAAAGTCTATTTACAAATTTACAAATGTAGTTCATCATAATTGCTTAAAATATTAACAACAACAGTTTTGGAGTATTTACAAAACCTCTGAAAGTCTAATAACTGCTCAGTCCAGTTCATGCATACGCAGCTTAAAGGCAGTCTCTGATTGGGCAGTGCTTCAACAGGTGGCAGCTGTGATTGGTCGGTTCTTCAAAGGCGACCAATGAAAAAGCGAGGATAGTTTTCATACTTCCACCAGAGTGATTTGGACCTGACCCGCCGCTGCCTCTGACATCTCAAGAAGGAAGGCCGTCTGGTTGGTGTAGTGTTCAATGATGTTGTTGTCCATGTTGACGAAAATACTGAAAGGGCAAAAATGCAAAGAATGGTTAGTTAAAAGTGCAAATGTAAGACATAGGCTATCAGCCAGTTTTTAGGGTTGATTGTTTAATGCTGTCAAAAATTGACCTACACATAGGTAAGTATTGTCGCTAATGCTAAAGTTTAGATACGCTAGAGCTAGCATCAAATTCTCAAATGATAACTTACTCAACTAAACCAGCTAATACAGATTCAAAGCAGAAAGTTCACATGTTGGAATGTACAGGAACTTGCTATGTGCTGTTTTTAACTTAATTCATCTTGACGTAGCATTATGGAATTGCTAACTACTGTAGCACATATTTGGTCTTTAAAAAATAATATATTGCTAGCATTGCAATGTGATGTGGATGGTCAAAAAAGACAAATGTATATATCCTCGAGCAAGCTAAAAAAATTACATAAAACTTGCAAAATTGCATGCAAACGGGTCAATTCCTTAACACTACTTTTTGGGTCAAAACAAGTGTAGCTTTGAATTTCAATTGACACTATTGACTAACAGAAAGTCACCCAAGCCATCTCAGAATTACCAACACTTAAAAGCTAAACCCTCCTGTTATCTAAGCCTTACGACATTTTATTGAGGATTGCATGGTGGCTCCACCTATCACCTCCATCGGTTATAAATCAGGTCACTTGTTTCTCCTCCCTGCCTTTAATGATAGAAGTAAACCACTTGCCTGAAGGGACATAGCTGATTGAAGAGCTAACAGAGGCGGTAAAGGGAGGCAACTGCGCAAAAGGAAGGGAATGCAGCCCGACCTGTTAGCTTAGCCGGGCCCTCATAGCCACTAGCGAGAAGAAAATCACCTAAAGGTGTTTCCAGCACTGTCAGGCACTTTGACTTACAATTCAGGTGATTGCATCTAATCTTACTGCACTTGTGCAAAAGCTAGCATGGTGGACTTAGCTAACCTTATCCATTGCAACTAATCCAAAATAGATTACTTGATTATTAGCGCTTATCTTTTTCTTTCACTGCTAACCAAACTTCCTTGTGGTTACAAAAACATCATTGTCTATGAATCATCCTTGTTTTTTTAATAACCTTTTTCACCATCCCTCTCTTGTCTGCTTTTAGACAATCTGCATTTAACACATTCCTGCGGGTAGAACCGGCAAACCTCCCAGCCCGGTTTGTCAAGTTAATTTTCCTAAGGCGAGATTTAAAAGCACACATACACAATCACCTCAATCTATTGGACACGTATACATCAAGATACTCACCCTCGCTTGCATTTCTTGAAGATTTTCCCAATGGTGTCCGCTTGCATGCCGTACTTTTGTGAAAGCTGAAACAGAAAGATAAAATGGTTAAGGTAACATGCTTGAAGTATTTTGTGCTATCAATATGTCAAGGCCCCTCAAATTTGCATCTTCAAAGTTCAGCATACATAAAATTTTACTTACAGCTTCTTTGAGACCCGCTAGTGTCGGTGTGCTTAGCATGAGAGCGTCAAAAACCTCTTCAGTGCTCGTTCTTACATAGATCAGAACTGTTATGAAGAAAATAGGAAGATTACTACACACGCATTTCATTCAATGGTTGCACCTATAGAAATGTTTGACTTTTAAGTACCTCTTTGGGGGTCTTCCTTCCTAGCCAGCTTGCTTGGAGGAGAGCAGCTCTGTTCCCTGTCAGGATATAGCCTTTTGCGGGGTCCCCTAAAAAAAACAAGTGAAAGTACAATTAGGCAACCGGCCTCTTTAATAAAACACTCCAATGCGGTCTGGCGTGTACAGGGGTTGCGACACTTACCTTTCGCCCTCATCCAGTGGTGTGGCCTAGAAAAAAGACGGAAGATGAGAATTGTGATTAGTGCAAGTGGAAGTGGAGCGTTGGGCCTTATCAGAACACTGCTTTTTGTCAATGTTATCAAGACTAAAAGACAGCAATTCCCATAACCTAGACGTGGTGATAGGAAAATGCTATCAAAACATTTGTCTAACTATTGTGTATGAGCGTGCATGAGGAAGGAAGACATTTCTTAGTAGGAAACAAAAGTCTTATTTAGGATGCTTAAACATAGCTCCTTAGAATTCCTTGTGGCATATCTTTCGACGCAAATATTTTATGATATGACAGCAATTGTATTCAATGACATATTTTGACTGGATTCAAGGCAATAAAAACCACGAATCACTGAGATTTTGTCCAACCATTTGCACACTCAGTCATTCATGTACATCTGGGAAAACTGACCTGCCCTGACACAACTGTTTGCACAAGAGCTAAGGACTGTGTTAGGTGTTTTTTTATAAGCCCCTATAGCCTTAATGCACCGTCTGAAGCTGCTTGTACTTGTACTCCCCGTGCCCAGTTTCGACTCCAAAGTCTGCCTTCACTTTCGCTGACAACCGTCCCCTCCCCTTTTCCCACCACATACTTTCCCACACATTTGTTTTTTCCCCTGTTTGCCCAGAGGTAAGAAAAGGGGAAACTTACAGATACGCGCATGCTGGAAAGGTGAGTCTCTGGGATGAAGAGGACTGGGACAGTAACGTGGTCGTCAACGGTTTGGAAGAATGTGCAGTCGTTGGTGATAGAACTGCTTACCAGGGACTTGTTGGCTGTGAATTATAAATCATGAATGCATAACTTTAAGGGCTGCCTAATTTTGTATGTTCAGTTATAATAGTGAATGAATTTAATTAATTGAACAAAAAAAAGCTCTATATTTACATAAGTACTTAATAAAAAAAAAACATGAAGAATTACAGAAAAATTATTATAAATATATAATTAAAAAATATATAAAGAAATAAATATAAAATATACAAAAAATAATACAAATATAAATGAATAAAGAAATGTAAGTAATAGTTTAACACATATAATGCAAAAATAAAAATGTGATTATTAAACAATAACAAATAACTATAGCATAAATAAATGAATAATGACTCACCATTAACATCAGTCTTTCCCCTCCTCTTGCTCCTCTTCCTCTCCTCATCCCTCATCTTCCTCTCTGCCCCCTGCGGACACAAAGCCACACATATTTAGAATAATGACTCATGATGTTGTGGTAATGAATCTCTAAGTTTCAAAGTTCACAAACCTTATCACAGAAGATCTTGACCTGGCATGCAGCGCGGTGGATCAGGCGGTTGGTGCCTGAGCTAAAGTCATAAGTGTCTATCTGCAGATTCAGGGGCTGGCCTTTGACTCCCTTCTGAGAACTGAAGTCAGTGCTGAGGGAATTGATGCCAATGTAGACCTATAGATGAAGGAGGGGAAAGGTTTTGAGATTGGACTTCGGGGATTTCGGCTTGGGGTTGCATGATGAGCTGTAATGACTGGCTGTTGTTGGGAATGTACATAGTTTCGACTAAAGAAAACATTTGGTGACATACATTTTGATAAGGTAAAAATAGATTGTGGAAGTACAACTTGGTTCTGAATACCTTTCAACACTGCCTGCACAAAAGTTGCATTCTCATGTGATTGTGGAAAATTAGGTAAAAAAAAACTGTGTTATTGACTGTGTTTTATTTATCAAGGCTTTGGACTGGCACCAAAATCTCTACTGGATTGTAAACACATGTTTCTAGATTTATGCCCCAGTAGCCTTTTCCTACCTTGCGAATGTAGTTTTTGTACATAAACTAGTTCTTGGTGCAAAATTGCGCAAGTATCCATGCATGTATCCAGTATAAATGCTTTTAAATATATTTTTCCTCCATTGCTGTCCATTGTCACACTATCACCCCCTTTGCACCTGCTACAGGTTTGGCAGTTCCACCTTGCATTGCCTTTGGGCCGCATTACCTAATGTTACTAATGTTGTTATTATGGCACTTGCCGGCTGTGTTGACAGGAACCCCTGGGCTAAACACATAACTGAGATTCCTCCGCTCCCTTTGTCTGAGAGCCACTCCTCTTCTTAACCCTCCCGAATAGCTGTTTAGTTCCCGACAATTGCCCCTTTTCGACTATCAAAACATCCCGGTTCGCTTACCTTGGCTTCTTCGTTTGGGTTCCATACAAAGGAGAAAGCGTTGAAGGCCACCTCCTCTACGTTACTGATGCCGCTAAAGACTTCTTTGTAGTCAGCTATAGAAAATGCTTTATTATTGAAACATCTTTGTTTACAGTTCCATTTCTGTGATCAAAACAAGACATACCGATATCGATAACCCTTTGTCTGATGGTCGGCTGACGTGCGTGCCAGTGATTCCAGAAGCGTAGTTGCATTTCGGGCGTTTTGTCGTTCTCGAAGACGGCCATCACCACTGTCTGGGGAAAGATAGGATGAGAATGACATGTTGTTTTACGAGTTGTCCATTAGCCTATTATGCGCCTTCATTTCATTCGTCACCACAAATCCGGCCATTCTCCACACATTGTTTTCCATGAACAGTTCTGTTTTTTCTTACCCCCAACAAAGAATGGACTTGTCTCACACCACACCTTGGCTTCTGCTTGGCCATTTTTATACATCAGTTACCATTGCACTATAGCCCGATTACACCATTGGGCATAATAACAGCTGCTAAGACTGTGACAATTGTAGTATTTTTATTAGCAACAGACCAAATGTATCAGAATTAGTCACCCTGCAAGGAGCGTGTTTTCAAGGGATGGGTTTTGGGAAGGGTTGGCCGGGCGGCACACAAAGACTTCATGAATTCATAAGCCTGAACTTTCAAACAATGGGCAGTGATTATTTCTGTAACTAACAAAAAGTACTTGAACAAAATGGATCGGATAGGAAAATGTTTCTAACCCATAGTGGTAAAAATGCACTTAATTTGGACTTGCAAGATTGGGGTAGGGCTAGTAAATTGGCTAATAGTGCATTAGTTGGTTTGGTCTGCCACCATTTTGGAGAAAGTGTATGCCAATGGTTTAGTCGAGTAAGAGATTTCAGTTGATTTGTCCAAGTTGTCAAGACTGCCCAAATATTAACTATATTTTTTTGCATATGACTATCTGATAAAACTTCTAAAGATATAAGCCCCAACAAAAAAATGGACCAATATGTTTTCAGTGGCTTACCTTGACTTTGCTAGCAGTGATTCCAGAGCAGCTGTCCACACCATGCAAGGTAATGGGGTAGAACTGTCCCTTGTTGAGGTAAACCATTGGCACCTCTCTGGGCTTGTACATAGTGGCCTGGGGTGCACCAAGCGAAAACTGGAACTCGCTTCTGAAGTTTTCCCGCGGAGACCCTGTGTAGGACCCCGAGTAGACTGGGCTAGACTGCTCCTCTGGGAAGGGGTCGCTGTAAGGTAGAGTCTGCATGGGACAAAAAAATAGTTAAAAAAAAGTTAAAACCATCACTTAACAATGACGATTTGAATAGGTCTAGGAAGTACGGGTCAGGTAACGGCTAATGGTGCTAATGACTTTGTGTTGCTAGCAGGCTTACCTCAGCATTGGGGTCAGGGAACGCCCCACTCTCTGGCCACCTCTGGAGAAGAGTATCAAAAATGTTGTTGAGTTCTTGTTTGTCATAAGTGTCCGCCATGACGCTTGTAAGGGTCGTGTAGCTGTCCGAAGTTGTGGCCAGGGTCACGGGGAGTGACGTGGTCGGCTTGGGGCACAGGATCTCCTGAGGATAACTGGAAGGAATGGGGTCGGACAAGATCTTTAGGACGCCGGAAGATGTGTCGAGTTCATTTGTGTTGGCCAATGTTCTGACAGAAGATAGAATTAACAAATTAATACATTAATACATACATATATGAAAAAGAACAACTACACAGAAGCCATTGTCATTGACTGCGACTGCAACTCGAGTGGGTGGGTACTGTTTGTCCACTAATCCCACCATTTACTACTCCTTGTTTGACTTTCTCCATTTCTCTGGGCCCTACAATGGCCATTTTTCATCTACCGCATTAGTAGTGGTAGTTTAAGGATAGGCTGGCTTGTGGACATGGACACTCGATGTGCAATGACGGGATGACGAGAAGAGATGGATGGATAGATGGGTGAAAAGAAGGAGAGAGTAATCCCATTAACAACGTTTGACTTGGGGATTAGCCCACTCAATGGTGGGGTGGGCCGGATTTGTAGTGAAATCTAAACTTAAAGACAATAGGGCAGACATTTTGTTTTGGAGATGCATTTGAAGCCACTGTGATAAGATATACTTTGTGGTAGAAATTCACAAATTCATCAAACTGCCTACGCCATCTTTAATCTTGGTCTGTTCTGTATAGGGAATTTCTTCTATTGACAAGGAAAGAATGCATGTTAATTTAATACAATGTTTAGTTTGTAACCCTAAAAATGCCAATGCCAGCTTTACTTTTGTTTTTGTATGTGGCTTACCTGTCTGTTGTTTTGCAGACGCTGTTACGGTTTGTGCCGCCCATTTTCTGTTCTTTGTGGCTCTATGGGGATACAACAAATGCTAAGTTTGGCAAAATACATCATGTGTGAACTAACTAACTTTCTATTTACCTTGCACTGTTCATAGAGCATGGTGATAGCTGTGAGATCGTCTCCCAGCTGGAGTCTGTGTTTTTGTTCCAGACCCGGGCTCTCCATGTAGGTCCAGGAGTCCATATTGTAGTTGGTGTAATGGTTGTAGGCGAAGTTCTCACTCTGAAAGATCAGTCCCAGCGTCCTAGAGCAGTACACAAAGTAACATTTAGTTCTCCATTGTAAAAAATAATAACTATAATAACAATAATAATTATAGTGGCAAGGCCGGGCAAGTTTTTTTTTTTTTTTTTTGTATAGCACAATGCATACACAGAGACGGCAGTGGCGCAATGGGTAGGTGCTGGTTTGAAACCCCGTCTGAGCGTATACTTAACCCACATTGCCTATGAATGAATGTGGTTGTGTGATTGGTGGTGGTCAGAGGGGCCTACATAAAACTAATGCATTATTTTTATTATAATTCAAAGTGCTTCTAAAAGTATTTAGCTAAGAATCACAATTAAATGACAAAAAAATTCTAAATAAGATAAAACACTCAGTTGTCAAATGCCCAGCTAAAAAAATACTATTTTATATCTGGACTTTTCTGGGAGACTGTTTCAGATAAAACTAAAACTTTGAATGCACACTTGCTGAATCGGTGTGACTGGCTTGGAGCAGTGCACATACTTGCCCCGGGAGCATGCATGGTTTCGATTGCAAAACTGCAAAAACTCATCCAGGTGTAAAAAAAAATCGAGCCGGCCACCACAGCTCTTTTAAACAACTTTCCAGAGACTAAATTCCTTAATCCCAAATCTCAATGGGACGAGAAAAGGATTTTCTTACTATGTAAACAGACACCCACTGACAACCGCCAAGGCCATTCCTGCTATCACTTTCACAGACTGTAGGATTTGTTGCATTGACATTGCATGAGATAAGCCCCTGTTTAAATCATTCTGAAGAGGCTAATGAGCAAACAATGGCCGTTTACTTTGGATTATGGAAAGTGCTGACAGAGGCTGGCTAGTCCCAAAGGCTTTCACACAAGGATTAATGGCCGAAATTACAACTAGCTTTGATTTACTGGGCACCTGTTTTCAACCTTTTGTCACCCCTGTTACCCTCCATAGTATAAACAGAGAGAGCAAGGGGGCTTCTAAGTCTAGTGTTTCGACCGGTGTGTAATTTAATGCACACATGCAGTCATTGGGCTCCCAACACCTCCAGAGCAGATTTTCATGTCCTATTGTGAGCCCCCCTTAGGTGAGTGACAACACAAAACAAAACAAAAACCAAGATGGATCAGTTTCCCCGGTTTTGCTAAGTTCACATAAGGGTCCCGTTGCAAAAAGACTATCCAGATTACAAGTACATTTTGGCTGGGGAAAAAAGTCTAACCTCAATCTTAAAGGCTTTCAAAATTAGTGACACAAACTGCCTACTCTGTCTTGAATTTTGGTCTACATTTTTTTCATACGAACACAAAAAAATAGCACAACTTTTACATTATAGTAATGAAAAATGTGTGCCTACCCTAGCCGGAGTCAATCATCAGACTGTCATTTTCTACAAAAAGTCAGAAGGCTTATCAGTAAATACAATTCTAGCTCCCCCAAATCCACTTGAAGTTAACATTTAAGGTGCAAGACAGCAAAAGAAGGATATCAAGACATCAAACTTACTCAGTCTCCTTGGTCATGTCTCCTCAAGTGACTATGATCCTTTAAGGTAAACTCTCTGTGTCAGTTTTATAAGAGCTTTTTGACACGGATGAGTCAAGTGTTGTGATTTCTTTCTGGCAGCGCGTCCCACATTTTTATTTCACGCCGGGCACGCTCCTCTCCCCTCCCTTCCCTTCCCCCCCGCACTCTGATTGGCCCGAGAGCCCTCCCCGAAACAGGTGCCTGATAGGACAGGTGTAGGATGGTTAACCCTTCCCACGCAGGGGAGAAACCACATGCAAGATAAGAAGGTGAGACTGAAGGTGTGAATGAGACAGCTCTTTTAGAAATGTTAATGTTGTTGAGTATCAAGGCCCTAAATGTGATCTCTGCACAGGTTTTGGGTCTTTGTGATGGAGGGATCATAGATGCAAATGTGAGTTGAGAGGAAAAAAAGAACTAATACGTTTTTAATATCCAAGATGTCCTTTTGAATGAAGTTTGACCGTTTGAGCTAATGTTAAAAAGTTATATTCAGTTTTATTCTTCAGTTAGGATTTCTGTAATCAAATGACAATATAAATCAATCAATATAAATACGTATCTTCACCTAATAAATAAATGTTTACAATAATCCTGATTTCAATTATGACCAAAATAATCAGGACTATACAAGTTTCCATAATCGAGCAGCCCGCTCACTTAATTAATTAACCACAAACCTGTGAAATTAAAACAAACACTGTAAAAACGTTAAAAAAAAGTAACAAATGTTGATCCAAATTTTTTATTTAAATTTTTTAAGTTATTATCATTAATTAAGTTTAATTTGTACAGTTTTACGTTGTTAATTATATAAAACAATAGATCTTCAATTTAACAAGCACATATTGAAAGTTATTTGTGACTTAACTAAAAGTTCTGTTTACTTAGTATTTTTAGGGCATTATTTTGCAGGGTTGCAGGTGACATCACAGCATTCTATAGCCCTATACCTGTTAATGGGAGATGGGGGTCAGGAAAATTTTCTTTGTGATGAAGGAATCATACATGTAAAAAATGTAAACCTAACACTAACACTAACTAACCAAAAATTGACTACTACTTTTTATATCCTAGGAAACAGTATAATTTCAATCCGTTTTAAACACACACATATATATATATATAAAACCAATAGCCTTGAAAATACAAAGTGATTTCAACTCAAAATGTTAAATGTACAATACATACATATATGTTTACATGAAACTGACAGAATACTGGCATGCAAAACGTGCCTGCCCCATCTTCAATCCTAGTCTATTCTTCTATAAGGGGAAATTATATTGAATAAATGAAACAAATTATTTTTTACCAAATGTGATCTCTGCACAGGGTTTGATTCTTTGTGATGGAAGGATCATAGGTTCACTTCTGGTGTGAATACGGACCGGCCTTGATCCGAACCAACTTCTGGAAATACACACCGTTTTGGGCTGAATGAGCTGCCATATCCGGGGAAAAAGAGCACAGTGCAAACAGGGAGGTTTTGATTACACAATAAAACAATAATATTTGCTCAAGAAACTAAAACTAAGCATTAGATTGATTTATTTGTGTTTTATCGCTTTATGCTTGTGGACATAACAAAAATACATTTTCTTGAACTAAAGCATTTTTTTGGTTACACTAAAAGATTTGGTGACCCACTTTTGGAACCTGACCCATACTTTGAGAACCACCGCTTTAGGGTATGGAGACATTATGGTGAATGTCAAGTATCATTCTTAACATATGCTGATGTCGGTATCATTCGAGACCCCCTTCTATTTGGAACACTTTTGTCAATGATCAGTTGTCTCAATAAGAGAACCTGGAGAGAAAATGATTTTATACTTTTACATTGACAGTCAGGTTTGGTGAGTTCAAGACAAGCGTTCTGACAAAATCTTAAAGTATTTATGACCTTAATAAATAATAATGCATTTTTGGAGCCACTAAGTTATATTTGCTATTCAAGTGTACCAAATATATAGATTGACTCGAATTTCTTATTTTTTCTTGTGGCTTTGCAAACATCATACTGCAATACTATATATATATACATATATGTATAAATATTTAATTCATTCACACAAAATTATTATTTAGATCATGTTTTTAAGCTTACATAAAAAACAAAAAACTTACATGAGGCTGGCATCTTATGCTTTATCATATCATTTTAATCATGGCCTTTCCTGGTAAAGTTTACTATAGAAGTTCTGCAACAAGTTTGAAAACAGGATTTATTCTTGCTCTGCAGAATGACAGTAGTATTAGTTTGAAACAGCCACACTCCCAACATGGCTTACCCCCTATAGCTTTACACAGAACCTAACAAATACAACATGTTTAAACTCTCAACTGTGGTGCATGCATTTATCTGGATTTAGGTTTATATATAGTTTAGTTAGTTCTATATATAGAGAGAGAATCTCATGTGTGGTTATAATGTTATAGTTTCCATACCCACCTGTTTTATTGGGTTAGAACTGGTTCTGATTAGGCCATTTGACTAAAATGGGCCTAAATCATGATAATGATTCTTGTAGTGCATCCTGGTGTGTATCGATCAGTGAGGTGAAAATGACATGCAGCTGACTACTTCCTGTATTGTAGTAGCTTTCTGTGCATTAGTGCTGCATTCCAAACAGTCAGACCTCTAACACCAGTGAAGTTCATGGAGCTCTGAGTCACAAAGTCTGGGGAGATCTGAGTGCCCTGACGGCACTGAGCTGTTGTAGTATAATCTCACACATATTCACATGAAAAAACTTCAACTGAACTACTTCATAGACCTTATGAATCTCTTTTTATTGACTGTAAACTACTAGATATTGTTTCTGGAAGGCTTTGGAATGCTTCAGTCTAGTGTCCTGTTCGGACCTTTAGTATAAATGGGCCTTTGCATGCTGCTGAATATAACAAAACATTACATAGAGTTCAATCAATCAACTTTTATTTCTATAGAACTTTAACTGAACCAAAGGGATTTCCATAAGTGCAAGGATCGAAATATAAAGACAAGGATACATTTTTGATTAAAAACATAGAAATATATTATAATACACACACGAAGAGCTCGAACTGGATTATGTGATTTTAAAAGTTATTTTTATTTTAAGTGTTCCTGTTTTTTATATAATACCTACAATACTGATTGGTAATTACTTTTAAATATGCACAAACCAGAGTAAACAAACTACCAATCATGACTGCCTCTGGGCCAGTCTGAATGATTTTTTTATTCTTCCTTTTCCTTCTTTCCTTTTAACACCTACCCCCCACCCCCCACGCCCCTCAGAAACACCAACCCCTGCTTTACATTCTGTGAAAATGAAAGCACTCGGTGTTCAAAGTGCCGTCAGTGACCGTAACAGTGATTTCTTGACAGTAAGACTTCTCTACAAGGAAGTAAACTTTGTTGTGTTCCTCCCACAGACACGCAACACATACTCTCTCCTGCTGTGTGTGTGTGTGTGTGTGTGTGTAAGCTGTGTGTTGTACCCTAGAGGCATGTGGTGTGGTGTGCAGCCTGCTCACCCACATACCTCGTTAAAATCACAGACATTTATTAGGATAAGGAGGGTGTTACCAGTGCCAATAGGGCTTGTGTTCTAGTCATTATCAAACTAATATACCTGCGGTGTCTACACTTCTTTCACTGAGGAGTTTGTTTCACTTAGTGTCCCTCTATAACCACACAGAGAAGAGGATGCTTCTTTTATGCTATATACAGTAATGTTTTGGATGAGGCAATTGATAGGATGGCACGCTTACACTACATTATGCTTACAGAAAACCTTAGTCAAGGGGCTACTAGTGAATTCCTTTGATCTAGTGAAAGTACTCCCTATTATTTCCCAGGCTGTAATTCATTCCATGTGTTTAGAGTGGACGCACTCCTCCTCTCACTAAGGTCAAGATGTTGAGAGTGTACTGAGTGAATGCAAGTGGATAGCTAGTGTTAACAATAGGCCGATTTAGGAAGAAGATGTCATCATATCTGCGTATGACCAACCAATGGGAGAAGACCCGGAGTTTGATCAAATCAGTCCTTACTTTAGATCAGGAGGTCACTCTCAGAACGGTGTTTGATTGGACTGAGTGTGGCTTCCGTGATCATGACAAACTTTACGTGTGTAATCTATCTGTGAACCTGTAATAAATCCTCTTTGACGTGAACTGGATGAATCCTGGTGGTCTTTACCATTCAGTCTTCACCATCTGAACTTGGACAAGTAAGAGTTACATCTCAGAGACGGCTGAGCAGAATCTTACAACTCTTACACTATAGTTAATCATTCAATAATCAGTGTGTCTATAATGTCAGCCTTGACTAACATTGACTTGGTCAGGACGTACCTAACTGGAGGATTAACCTAATGTGGATGTTTTGAGTTGATGGGGGAAACTGGAGTAACCTGGAGGAAACCCACCCAGAAACGAGGAGAAACATGCAAACTCCACACAGAAAGGCCCTGGTGCCCAGTCCGGGACTTGACAGCTACAAAATATACAGCAGCTCAATGTAAAGTATTTTGTTACGGTTACTCTGATTGAGCAATACAGAATACGTTACACAATACATTTTTAGTGCATTTAGTATTCGCAACTAAATACATTTGAAAGTATTCTTCCAAACACTGGTTATTATAATACTGGTGTGGGAGGGTTGCACAATATAAAAAAACTTAAAATATATATATTGATTGTGATTAGATATGTAATTTGTGATTCAGTTCACAGCTCTTCTTAAACCTGAAAGAAGTCTCAAATATTAACTGTTAAACTTCCACAAGAATCACCTGCCTTTCAGACTTTCAAAGACGTGTGACAGATGAGCTGTTGAGTCACAGTGACAGCTACAAAACAACACATGCATGAGACACACACAAGCATCAGTGTAAAGAACTCCTAACATTCATAAAAGAGATGTAATCCACTCATTGTTTTATCAAATATCTATTATTCAAGGAATGTCACTTCCTTATTGACCAAAAGTAGTGACTCTGCCCCTTTTGCGATGCCGTGGGTTCCCTTGTAGATGCATGAAGATGGTAGTTTGGGCTGTACAATTTATATTTAAAGTGTGTATGCTTCAGACAGGTTTAAAAAGTGCAGTGAACTAAATGTTGGACATCTCAATATTTTTCAATTTGATATTTTTCCTAAATCGTACAGCCCTGATGGTAGTTAGTTTGGGTCGGCAGTGGTGCTGTAGCGTTCGCCCTTCAACCAGAGGGTTGCCAGTTTGATTTCCGCCCGAGCACATACTGTAGTTGTGTCCCTGGGCAAGACACTTAACCCACATTGCCTATGAATTTGGTTGTGTGATTTGTGGTGAGAGTCTGTAGGCGCAGAATGGCTGTCAGACTGCTCCAGGGCAGCTGTGGCAACACAAGTAGCTTACCACCGCCACCTTTGAGTGATGAGGAAAGTGCTTTATAAGATAAGATGAGATGCTTTATCCATAATATAAAATCAACCACATTATAAACTGCATTAGGACAATACAGAGACTGACTCGAATGTGACTAATCTGTCATTTAAATCACTTTCCAAGCAGACATAATTTTTGTCCCTAACAGGCATCCACCCTCCCACAGAATTGGCTTCAGGGTGAGCTGGCACCCATTCAGGAGAGGAAAACAGGAATTTACCACACCTCCGAGTGCTTCTTACAAGGAAAGTCGGTTTGTGTCTGCGTTCCACTGGCCTGAAATCATTTGACTATGGTTAGTGGCTTACATATCTTTTCAAAACAAATAAAGTATATATATCAGTGGCGGCTGGCCAATAATGGGCGATTGGGCGGCGCCCTCCCTGCCAATTCCCTCCCCATTTTTTTTTTTATTTTATTAAAATAAAATTAAAATATTTACTAGTTTGTTAAAATGTGTTTTAACTGATCCGGGATTGTGCGCTATAAACAATATACAATTTTTAAACAAAAATAAAAATGTAGTCTTCTGCCTGTCTTCTGTCTTTCAAGCTACAGGGCAGGTTGTTAAGGGCGATTGAAAAATCGCCCCTGGTGGAGGTGGGCTATTACATTATCTGACAAATCAAAATCTGTTAAAAGTAGAATCAGCCAATCAGAATTTAGCATAGTTGGGCGGAT
>JAVQKC010063279.1:0-14167 GCA_036025475.1 Philypnodon macrostomus
ATGTGAAAGAAACTAAGGCAAATGTAATTGTTGTATGTATGTACACCTCTGATTAACCAAGCATCGGGGCGGCAGAGGTGCAGTGGGTAGGCGCTCAACCAGAGGGTCGGTGGTTCGAGTCCCAATCCAAGCACACGCTGCCGTTGTGTCCCTGGGCAAGACACTTAATCCACATTGCCTAGGAATGAATGTGGCCAGGTCGCCATTGTAAATGAGAATTGGTTCTCAATTGACTTACCTGGTTAAATAAAGAATAAATCAAATAAAATCTTACATGACAGATCAGATTAGTAAAATGTGTTAATGGATGGAATGATTCCAGCCCATGAGAGCATTATTTGCCTCTTTAGAAAAAAGCTCCCCAATCAATAAATAATGCTATGTGTCATGTATAAACAATTATTGTGCATTATTCGCCACTAATAACCACTTATTCCAGATGTCTGATGTTTGTACATAGCAAATCTAGCTGATAAATTTGAATGAATATTTCAGAAGAGCTGAGTGGGATCAATTATTCATGTTTAATGTAACGACTTCTTGACAAAACACCAGCAGAGGCACAAGCCGAGTCTGAGGGCGAAACTATAAATTAGATAATAAAATGTTGAACAACCAAGAGAAAGCTGTGAAATGGGAAAACCCCTGTTCTTTACAAAGAAGTAGTTTGGTCCCAATAGATTCAATTTGTATTTTAAGCCACCTCTGATTGCATCTGATTTGACATACAAGTAATCAAGCGGCACTAGGCTTCAGGACCAATAGTATTTGAAAATTGTCCATGGTGGAAGAGTGATTAGTGCTCCTGACTCTCAAGAAGGTTGTGGGTTCTATCCTCTGGCACCATGTTTCAGGGGAGTATGTACTCGCTGTTACACAGGTTTCTTCCCGCTGTCCAAAGACTTGAATGCCAAAAATGTCAACACCAAATATTTGTGTACACACTTGTGTGTATTGTGTGTTTGAAGATACTACAAAAATAATAACTTCAAATAGTAAAAGTAATCGTGGTTTTCTAGGATTGTTATTTTTGGCTAATTCGGGTACATTATAAAAAAAAAAAAAGAGAAATTTTGTAACTATAGTGAAGAGTGAGAGTGAAATCCTTGTCTGGATTTGTCTCTGTATCTGCAACTAACTTGTCCCCTTTGTACCCTGCCTCAGACCTGAGAAAGTGAATAGCTCTGGCAAGACTAATATAATTATTGACAATATTTTTTTTCCCATAATTGTTGTCCCATTTACTTTATGTGAACCGGTGAACTTTTCTGAAAGTCCATCTGGATGTTATTGCTCCATTAAACACAGTTTGATATGTCCTAACAGGCCATCTGCCGTCACCCCCTCAGTGCGGGAGATCACTGCGCTTGACCGCTGGACCCACAGCAGCACGGGTATCCAGCCCCTACTGCGACTGTCAGTCTAAAATAAAATGGGGGAAAGGGGGTGTTGATGACAATGGCATCACTTAAAGTAACCTACAAAATGATGTGTTTGGAGGACACGATTCAATGATCTTCCCAGATTATCAGATTGTCAAATCACAGTTCAGTTTTTTATCGCCATATTGACCACCCCATCATAATCTGCACGTTCTACACTTGAAAATCATGCCTAAAAATAGTCACCATTGTTAAACACCCTTTAGCCAATAGTTAGACACACACAATATTGTTGCAGTAATTAGACTGTTTGTCCAAAATTAAACCAGACTTATGCACAAATGTAAAAAAAAAAACACAAAAAACAAATATGATTCACACAACATTCTTCTATTCTGGTCTTTGTCTACACAACACAGGTCTTTTTATGTCCAATTTACTCTTACGCCTCAAAGCAATTTAGCCACAAAGAAGGAGCAGCGGCTGAAAATAGACTGGCCAACCAAGGACGCCGTCCACGTGTGCTACCCCAGTGGGAAGTTGATGAGATGGTTATTGGACACACAGTGAAACACAAGCATCCACACATGAACTAAAAAAGACATTTCCATATTCCATTCGCCAAGACTGAATGCATTTGAATGTACAGTCCAGGAATGAGAATAATCTACACTCAGTTCCCCATACACCCTTTGCCGAAATAATAAAGGTGACTGGGGTTGTAGGTAGACAGGCCTCAAGATTGGCAAGATTTTATCGCACAAGAGCAAAAGATGTATGAATCATATAGTCGTCCAGACACGTGTACAGTGTAGTGTATAGGCACAATGGTAAAGGACTGAGCTTGCTGAAAGGTTAATGTGTGCAAACGGATGTAAAAATGTTGAATACAAAAAAACAGAACGCTTCAATTTGCAGAAAAGCAATCACCACTCTTTGTGATAAAGCAAAGCCACGCACACATGCACACAATGTTGGCACAAAGAAGTGATCGAAAAATATACACCATCTGCCAAACCACATGAATTTAACAATAAAATACTGAACTGTGTTGTGTGTGTAGGAGGCTCAGAAGGCTGTCAGTTTGAAAACAGCTATGCTTTAGTTTAGTGCTCTTACTGCTTTTACATTCTTGTATTCTTTAAAATCCTACACAGAACCAAAAGACAAATTCCACAAAATAATAACTATATCACTGAATCCTTGCTATTGCAAAAAAAAAAAAAGTAATTAAAGCCGCAAGCGGCATCGAACAGCCCTCGCTCTCCGCGACCCATTGCCGACCTCCCTCACGCTCGAAAGTGACCCCCACATGGGCTTCACCCATTGACTTTGTTCATTCTGAGTTATGCTGGTTTCCTATCACATATCTATATGGTAGATTTATGGTCTATAGGACAAGTGTGATTGTGCGTGAGTGCTTGGCACTCTGTTTCAGTGCGCTGAAAGGTGTGTAGGATAGGGGCGCTATCGCGCTTACTGTGTCATGTTGTGTTTCTACTGTCTGGACGATGGGGGCGCTATCGCGCCCTCTGTGTCATGTTGTGTTTCTACTGTCTGGACGATGGGGGCGCTATCGCGCCCACTGTGTCATGTTGTGTTTCTACTGTCTGGACGATGGGGGCTCTATCGCGCCCACTGTGTCATGTTGTGTTTCTACTGTCTGGACGATGGGGGCACTATCGCGCCCACTGTGTCATGCTGTGTTTCTACTGTCTGGACGATAGGGGCGCTATCGCGCCCTCTGCGTCATGTTGTGTTTCTACTGTCTGGAGGATGGGGTCGCTAACGCGCCCACTGTATCATGTATTACGCGCTCACTCGGGGAGAGGCCGAGTGTCAAGTGATGTCTGGATGACAATGATCGAGTTTGGAGTCTGTCGGAGTTGTCGTAGTTTGGCAAAATACAAAGGCTACATTTTTGCGGTCCCAACTTTGAACCAAAATGGCCGACTTCCTGTTGGCTTTAGGGTGGGGCCATAATTAAATTTTAATGCTTGTCCTGATAAGGTCTATGTTCTACGATGATTTTTTTTTTGCCTACAAATCCGCTGTCCCATTCATTCCAATGAGGCATATCAGGGGTTGTCATGGCAACATACTTGGATTTAGGGGTGGGTCGTGATTGGTGTTTTTGTTCAGGATCCTTAGATGAATGAATCTGCCAAGCGCCATTTGTCTACGACAAAATACATTTTCAAACCCCATTGTCACATTGTAGGAGGCATAAGAGAGCCATTTTTAAAGATAACATTTACATTATTTACATTATGTTCAGTTCATCATTATGCACAAATGTTACATTGGGTCCAAGTCAATATGACAAAGTCTGTAAAAATTCCGTTAAGTTTTTCTACCTCTAAAAATGGCTGCTCGTTTAGGGCCTCAAAATTGACTTTGAATCGGCGGAAAAATAAAAATAAGAAACCATTCAGTTTCAAGATGGCCTTTCGCCAAGTTTTGGCTCGGGCCATAATAATTATTATTCTAGGCTTGGTTTGGTCATTTAGAGCTTGAATCACACTTGAGTGATTCAGTCCAGCCTCTATTTGACAGTTTTATGAAGCGACAAGCTTAACATCTGAAATTTTAAACTATCAAAGCCACTGTGTATTCTTCAGCAGACTCCATGTTTATTGTGTCATGGTGTAGATGTCTTGGCAGCTGGCCCCACTATCATGGCACCAACACTTCCTGTTAAAAGCTGACAAGAATTCAAACGCAATACTGGAAAATGGAGACAGCAAGTTGAGTGTTTACTTTTTAAGATGTGTACAATTCTGGCTGGCACAGAAGAGACGGAAGGCATGGTGTCAAGACAGAGGATGTATGTTTCAAGCAATATGGACGACAATAAAGGGACTTAACAGTAAAATTACATTTCTCATCATAAAGAATGAATGGAGTGGGGGCATACTATGCGACTGACACACCATTCATTTTATGCTAATAAATGAAGACAGCAAAGTAATAGGACCGACCCACTGACATGGCGTACAATACAAGGCTTATTTGAAGGGACACACATTGAGTTGAACAGTTTTCACACAATTATGATGAAAAAGGTTGAAAAATGAAAAAAAAGTCCCCAAAAAAACACATCCCCACCATTATAGGAAAATCTAAAATGGCGACAAAGAAATAGACCACTAGCAACAAAATGCATTCATACAGATCTTACAGATTTATCTTTTTTTAAAATGTGGCATTTCATAATCTACATGTGTTATAAATTGCTTGTAGTTTATGTCTGGCCACGAGTTGGAATGAACACATATAACGTCATTTGACTGATTGCTTAAAGGGTTGCCACAAAAAATTATCTTCCTCTTCAAACCCTTTCCTCTGCATCCTCTTCTCTCACATTACCTAATTTGATGTGTCACATTAACTAACTTCAAGTCCTTTTCCAATATATCCATAAATCTTCCCCTTTGTGACATAGACATTAAAAGACCAGTGGCAACATGCATCCAACATGACAAAAATGTAAAGAAAAAAAAAAAAATCTAATTACTTTTCCCCTATTTGTAGTAAGTATGTTCAAAACACACTCGTGGGCAACAACATCCATCAAGCCTGTGTACTAATAGAGCTTCAATGGCCATCAGACAAGGGCAGCCTCCTGATAGATGACACTACAATACACAAACAAGCCCGAACTCACCAACAGCCATAAATACAAAAACACACTCTCATCAGTCAGCATAAAGTTAATGATAATATGTTATGAGAGGCATCTGGCCATCCACCCACACAACAGCCACTTAGCCACATACACAACAGGAACAGGGCTTGGCATGGACTTTTTTGCTTACTAGCCACTGAGGCAACAGTTCTTCAAAGATTACTAGCCAATAGGGCCTTAACAATATGAGAAAACACATTGCAAATAGATTTTTTTGCAATACCTTGATGCTAAGTTTAATTAAGCAGAAATATCTTACAGGGACTACAGATGGAAATGAGCTGTTTAGCTATAATCTGGTGCAGTACATCTCTGTTTTGTAAGCATAATGTCTCGAAATGTAATGAAAAAAATTGTTGAAATTTCTTAAAAAGCCAAATCTAAGACTGAATTGGAACTAGGCCAAAGAACGTAAGACTAAATTGAGGCAATTATAAATTTCACTTGTCAGAACCCATTTCATTCAAGGCTCAGATAAGAACAAATATTTTAACAGTGTAAATTGATTAAAATAAAAATTGATTATTGATTTGATATAATTATGTGATATTAATATTGTGTGCCAACATTGCCATAACAATATTTATGTGATATATTGTGTAGCCCTACTAGCTTTATAGGATTTACTATAGGATGTACTGTATGTTAAGATGACAAAATCATATCAATCAATCAAATGAATCAAATATTTTGTGTCCTTGGTCAAGATACCCACCTTAACAAAATATATCAGTCTGCCCCAGAGCAGCTGTGGCTACAGAGGTACTAGTCTACCACCACCAGTTTGTGATGCAATATAAATCATTATTTATCAACTGTATACAAAATCTAGCCAGATACAACTATCCAGCATATGGCAGGTTGGCCAATGGTAATATCAGGCCCTGCCAAGGAGGACAGCCAAATCTCTATACAGTGTTTTGTTGTATTGGATTGGACTATTTAATTAGATCTCTATTAATCACAGTAATTGGTCATTGAGGATCCCAGGAGTGTCGCTGGGCCAATAGCTGTTAACCTTCTCCCACAAACTATTTTTACAGTGGTGGGCATAATTTCACAGAGACTTCTGGGTTGAGTTTTCATTGGTTCTCAATAATGGGTTGACTGTTTGTCAATGCACAGTCAATTATTCCTTGAGAGTACTTTAAACCGGTATCTCAAACAAACATGCATGTTTTGTTTTGCTGCGAAGGGAGAGTCTGTATCTTGTGGATTACACATTTTGTTGACTGAAAAAACAAACACAATGTAGACCCATTATTGAAATGACAAATGCCACATAATAATGTTGTTGTATGTTAATGCTGCACTGTTGTGTTAAATTACCTGCACTATTATGTAGGGTCTTCAACTTGGGAAACAGACACTGTGGCCTTTGCATTGGCACTGTTGTTTTGGTGCAATGCTATATTGGACTCAAATATTAATTCTATCATACTATCACTATGATTGTGTTTTTGCATGTGCCATAATAATGTGTCCGTCTAAATGAGCATCCAAAATAATCAACAAATTCACGTGATACATTTAATAACATAAGATGTAAATTTGTCTATGCTGCTTTCATATTAAAATGACAGACAAGCCACATGTATTACCATATGGATAATTATATTAGCCTTTGATTTGTATAAAATAAAATGAAATCTATGCATGCCATATTGACAAGGCAACACCACTCTCAAATAAATAAATATACACGATAAATATAGATCTAATGTCTTTGGTGGCACATGTAGGCTGTCCAAGAACATTGTCATCATTAAAAAGAGTGTTTTTTACAATAACAGAAATGCCCAAATTGACACCCCTAGATCCCAAAGTATACCTGCTAAACACAATCAGAGCAGTAGGGTGCTATGAAAGGTGCCTAGAGATTTTCTCCATTTGCAACGTGCTCAATTCTTAGTTCACTTTAATATCTAAATTACCACTTCAAATTCAAGAAATATATGTCTGTGAATATTTAATATAGCTACAATCACAACTCCAGACATGGTCCTAGACCTTTTGCACAGTACTGAATGTTTAACAAGAGCTGCACATGTGTTAGTGTGGGCTTATGAAGATCTAAATTGATTGTCTAGTACTCACAGTTCTGTAGTCCTTAGCATATCCCACGTTCAGAAGAAATAACATCAGCATCAATGGAGACAAATACTGAAATGGGTTGAGAGAAAAGAACATCGTTAACATGCAACATTAAGATACATAAATGTAGTACACCAAATGCATTTATTTTGAAATTATACTCATAGATATGTTCCTGACAAAGTGCTTTTATTTTGGTAGGGAGATTCTGCAGTGGAGCTGTGAAAATGAATAAGACAGGAGAAGCCAGATGGCAGGATGAAGAATACATATCTGTAACACACACAGCTGAATTAGGGATTTCCAGGTGGGATTTTTGGTTGTTTATTTTTGGCTATGTTTACAGTTGTTACTCTTGCATGATAATTCTCACCGGGGGCAGACAAACAGTAGTAAATAAATTAACCATCCAGAACTATGCCAGCAGACCCAGATATAGTAAGAATATCAGCAAGATGTTACACTGAAATTCAAGCGGATGCCTTTATAATAAAGCCAAAAAGCTATGTATATCAATCAGGCAATGTTAATGTACAGTGCTATGGACATCCTGTGTGCACCAGTCAAGCTTCATGACCACTGACAGATGAAGTGAAAACCACAGATTATCTCTTCATAATGGCACCTGTTATTGGGTGTGAGATATACGGTATTAGGCAGTACATTTTGACATTTTTTGTTAGAAGCGGGAATAATAATGATTTGAGCAAATTTGACACAGGTCACATTTGCTAGCTAGATACAATTTTTGTGCAATGTTCTAGTCTGCAGTGATCAGTATCTATCAAAAAGGTTGCAATTAAGAAACAGTGGTGAACCAGTTATAGGGGGTGCACATGGGGGGGGGGGGGGGGGGTAAAGGCTGGCACGAGGACCAATCCAACAAATGAGCAACTGCTAAAGAAGATAATGCTGGTTCTGAAAGGTGGCAGAAATCACACTGTATTAGGCGGTCATAATGTTATGCTTGGTCGGTGTATATTACTAGCTGTGAGCAAAAAAAGTACCAAGTCATATATTATCTCTGAAAGTTCATCCAAGAACAAGCCAAGTACATAATAATACATGGGTGATGTCATGAGTCAGAAGTTTAGCTCGTAACTGGAGCTAGAGCGGCTTTATCAAGTGCTCTTGCTGAAGGCCATAATTGTTCCCCGTTTACGTGCCGTTCTCTCCGTCTCTCCCCATTTGACTTCCTGTTATCTGGAGTTTTTGCACTGCTGCCTAGTTTTGTGAAATGATAATTACAACGTTGCCACTTTTTGCCCAAAACTACGCAGCCGTCTAGACATCGACATCTGAATTGATTAAGTAGTCGGCTGATGTGAAGCTCTGTCTGTGAAATTAATCTTTATTGATATAATGTCAAATATAGACTTTTGGCATTAGATATGTAATTAGATAACATGAAGGTGCTGCTTAAAAGTTGAGCTTCTTGGTTATACTCTGTGTGCTGTTTGGTCACGCCTAAATATCATCAGGTTAAAGTGTGAATTGAATAGCAAAAAAAATACAGGTCTCAATAGACACACATCTAAATAAATGGGGTATACGCCAAACTCACGTTTCTATTTGGTTTGGACCTCCAGTTATACAACTACGGGCTTAAGGCTAGATACAGATACACACAAAGACAGACAACCATTCATCATATTCATTCGCAAGGGGAAACTCCGAAGTGTCTTCGGACGATGAGAGGAAGCCAGAGAGAACACTCTATGGACTGACCCAAGTACATATGAAACAAAGACGGAACCAGGACTAAACCAGGTCTAAACAAGTCTGGTATAAGACTGCCAATCATGGTGACTATACCAAGATTAAAACATATAGATGTAAACTAGAATTTTAAGTTATATTGCACATGTTGATGAGACAAAATCTCTGTGAGGAGTCTGCATGTCCTCCCTTTGTTACTGTGGGTTCTTCAGCGCTCACCGATCAAAGGCATGTATAATATAAGGGGAATTGGAAGGGCCTCCAAATGGTCTCTTTCAGTGCTGCCACTCGCTACTTTCCAGGGTGTACCCCACCAAACGCCTATAGTGTCTCAGCTTGTCTCCATTGACCTAACACCTAAAGAGAGAGATTAAAAAATATGGTTGAAAGAATGAACTTGACATGACTTTTTGCAGAACCATTGTTGGACTTCTTGTCAGTTGTTATTTGGAGCGGCGTGTCATTGGCAGAGCAACGGTTAGAGATGAAACGATGGAGCAGATGGTCCAGAGGCAGGATTGATTCTTGAGAGATCCAACAAAAAACACGAGCAAAGAAATAGTTCATGAAGACAGCTAATGAACCGTCTGTGAGAGGACTGACAAAGCAATAGAGAGCCATTTCAGACAAGAAACAACACAAACTAACAAACTTCAACTGCACAACTTGGATCCATGTTATAATGTAGCAGACATGATGGGACAATTGGTTGAACAGCTAAAAGGAAATTGTCAAATGCGTGTAAAGAGATTGATTTGACTGACAGAAGGCCATACAAAAGGGAGTAGTATTTATATTTGCTGGGTTGTTGAATAATTTATATATATGAAACTATAACCAAATAATCCTGAATGGAAATGGCCTTAAACTAAGGCACAGAAATATAACCAAATGAGTGATGAAGTTGACATCTGAAGACAGCACTGATCTGCTCAACAATATAAAATGCAATAGAAACGTGGCACATCAATACTGTTCAAGCAGAGAAGAATGGACTCTTAATTTATAAACTAAAGTCTTTCTAGCTTGTAAAATATTGTATTGTCAACATTAGTTCCACAGTGTTTATTGTATTCAGATATATCTCAGCAGAAAAAAATATACACACACATATCATCTGCAAAAAAAAAAGCATCATGTTTCTTTTATAATCGCCCTCACATATCGAAGGTGACGGATATAGGCTTACATAACCGTTTACTGAACCCTAATGTTATTTTGTTCTCAGAGAAAACTTCAATTGCTTTAACACATACCCTTCATATTTCATACGAACACTGATGAAGGCAAAATGGACTGCAAATTAGCTACTAATCAAGCAAGCTGAATAATGCATTCCCACAGGATTGAATTTCAATAATGAGTGTTTTTAGTCATTTATGTTTGGCTGTGTGAACTGGAAATGTCTACTCTCTCTTGTGGGGGTAAATCAAACTGTGTGTATTGCTCATGATGAATTAAAACCCACTGTAATTTTACATTTACCTTTTTTAGTCCAACCATTTAGACCTACATTTATATGCGCTTAAAATGACATCTAATGTATGAAATTTGCTTCTCAATTACTAGATATAAAACAGACCTGAACCAGTACTAAACCAGGTCTAATCTAGCATATGTCCATCAAGTTCAAGTGCCACTGTCTGAACAAGATCTCTACCGGACAACAACCACCAACCAAAGCTTATATAGATATGTAGCGTATTGCAGACAAAATGTAGAGCTATAAAGTATGATATCTTAGCCATGCGTGTGCCTTTACAATTATATGGTAAACGTTAGCAAGACATACAAGCTCACCTCAATGCATTTTGATACAAAAAGTGTTCCACTCCACGTCCATCTTGACTTCCTCTCTCTTAAAGTGACCCATGTAATAGTTGGTAATGGCAGCTCCTTCTCCTCCACTTTCTTCTTTAAAGCCACTGTGATCATTGAGGGTTTGCCAGAAAAGGCTAAAGGAGCAGCATGAGTTAGCAAATGAGCTAACTCTTCCAGATGTTGCTTCAGAAGATAAACACAGCATTACTTTTTTACACAGTTTTGCTATATTTGTGTTGCTAAATAAATGGATGCACTAAAAAAAAAACACTGCCAATGTGACACCCGTGTTGCGTCCAGGTGTCTTGTGAACGCTAATTAGCCTTGCTCACTGTGGGCTATCAAGAGCTTAGTGTAAATGAAACTAATCAGTACACCTGTGGCATGGTGCTACAGGCTATATCTTCTCAATGAAATGGATATGGAGCCACTTAAAGGATATATTGGGTCACAATTAATAGTTAAAACATAGAAAATGCATTTTTATAGCTATACTGAACTGTATAACTGTTGTGTTAAGTGTTGTGTGAAATAGCAATGCTTGTAAAATGATTAACCATTTAAAACAATATTTTTTTTTTATTTGTGTTGTATAACAAAATGCAGTTTGTTTTGGGTGTCTATAAGGCGCACTTAAAAGCCTTTAATTTTCTCAAAAACCAACAGTGCGCCTTATAATCCGGAGCACCTTATAAATGGATTCATTCATCCAATGCGCCCTATAGTGCGGAAAATATGGTAGGCTAAATACATTGAAAGCTATACAATAAGCAAATCTTCCTGTCTAAAACATATGCAAACAGAAACAAGAAAATGGCCTGACTTTGCTTAGAGTTGTTTATTGTTCAACCATTATTAGATATTAGGCTATTTATACAAAAATGCAAGTCACCACCAATATAATGAACTATGACAATGTTAGTTAGCTTCACTCTAAATGCAAAATTACTGTAAAATAATGAAAAGAACAATGGGTTTGAGTGGAAATAACAGCTGAGTCGTTTCTCCTTTCTGCTTCTTGACGTGGGTAACTGATTTCATTGGCCTCATAACTACAGAGGGAGACTAAGCATATTATGGCCCATAATCCAATGTGAGCTCCCTGAATTGGCAGAGCAATGACATATCAATATTGTCCTTGGTAGCTGGTGGAAGGTGGAAATGTTACAAAATCACTTCAGTTGAGGAGAAAAACAGCATTTGTGGCTGTAAATGAACACCAGCTGGGAATACAAGGTGCAAGGTTGTTGAAATCAAGTTGGCCAGAAAAACCCCACCTCAAAAAGCTCACCATTCAGACACTTTTTTGAACATAGATGAAAATCCAAACAGGTGCATTGCAAAATAACAAGCAGAACAAACTATGTCTATCTAAGTTAGCTAGTAAGAATCCACTATTATAGCCAAATTTATTCCAGACAGACAGCCAGCCACCCACAAACCAAGGTTTCTGTGAGTTATAATGTGGATATTCTTTGCCTCTGTTGCCAAGAGCATGCCCATGGGAAGAAATGCTGAGTTTTCTTCTTAAAACTAGAATCTAAAACTTAATTAACAAAAATGTTCTGGACTTGCTCAAATTGGATGTTGCATTTTCTAGACTTAGACTTGTCCCCAAAGGGAAATTCTTTATCACGGCACTGTACTTAATTTGACAAACTTACAAGACAACATAATAAACACTAGACTAGACATGACAAAAACAATCAAGTGCACTCAGTGAGGTCTGTAGTTTAGATCAGCCATGACTGAGGGCATCAGGCTTCTTTCAAAACGGGCCCTCCTTCACCTTAGGGCCCTGTACCTCTGTCCTGAGGGAAGAGGGGCCATGTGTTTGTTTGTTTAGATTTTACTGGTTAACTGTTCAAATTCACATTTGTTTTTCTTTCTCCGGTGACTCCCACCATCTCCCCAAACAATCCTTTCTACCATTTTTGTTTTTATTTATTCACCGAAAAACTATGGGCCAATCCTCACCACAGTATAGAGACATGATGAGATGAAGTTAAATGCTTATCTTCAACATCTGTGTTCAGCAGCATAGTATCACTCCCCCTGAATCATTACATATGTATTTCATTTATTTATGCACTGTTTATATAGCATTTTCTAAGCAGATGTAACCAGCACTGGAATGGCCAAGCTACTAACTGACCAATGAGAGCCTGGAAAGGCCATGGAAGCCTTCCTGTAGGTGAGCATATGTTTGGCCAAACCTGTCATGTAGGCTATTAAACCAGTGGTTCTCATTCCTTTGAGATCCTCAGAACAAAAACAATAACCATCTTATTAGTATAAAATTACCAAAAACCAGGACCGATCTAGGTCTAAACCTTAAATAAAATGAGAATGAATGCATTTAAAAATACGGGCTTATAATAATGAGACTTGAGCGAAACCAAGTCTAAAACAGGACTAAAATCAAGACTCTTGCCAGACTCCACCAGAAAGATTCCATGTACCACCACTGGTACCTACACCACAGTTTGAGAACCTTTGTACTAAACAACTAATTCATATAGTTTCAGCTACAGAAAGTGGCACACTACTTTGAAGCTTATCTCTTAGCTTGAAGCAGGAATATACCATTAAGCATTAACAATATGAAATAACATGAGGGCATATAGAGAGGAGCCCATGCATAACTGGTATAGATATTCCTCAGAGCTACCAGCAGTCATGAACTTTTGATCATACTTTGACACTTGACGCTTATGTTTTCAACTCATCCTCCCAAGAGAGAATTGATCAGAGTCAATACATACCAATACATCATCTGGCATCATAATAGGGCCAACAGTAGGGAAGTTAGCTGGGACTATTCTTGCTTTACTTTATAGTTCATTAATTCTGTTGCTCACCTCTATCTAGCAAAAGAAGCATTAATAAATATGTAAATACCAATCATTTGATGAAAATGCAATTTATAGGTTGCTACATATGAATTAAACACATTGAATTAATAACATTATTTATGCTTTTTAAATGGTCAATTAACCGGTCCCTAATGCCTAATTAATATTAACGCTTATAGTTAGTGTAAAGACGTTTGTTTATATAGCCAAATATAATACAGCCATATAGATAGAAAAAAAAAGATAATTCTACAATATTACTGAACGTGCCCCATTGTCAAATCCAGGTATATTTCAATCATTTAATAGTTCCCATTACCTCCTTCATAATGCATAATATGTACAACTCAGAAATGACCAGTTGAATCAATACATCTGACAAAAACTGACTCTATCCTCTATGCTCCAAAAAACATATTTATAATCCTGGATGTGATTAATTGTACCAAAACATTTAATTAAAGTGTGTGTTCAAACTGGAATCATTTAATTGAGCCCCAAGAGACATACCAGATCAAAAACACTGTGCCATTACTGTGACTTCAGAGCTCTTTATTCGGTGGGAATATTCCAGCATTTTTCATCCTTTGAGTGTGCATTTGCTTGCT
>JAVQKC010063284.1:0-14954 GCA_036025475.1 Philypnodon macrostomus
GTACTCTTACTTGAGTAAAATCTTGTAAATCTAGAAAGAGTAAGAGTACTTTTACCACCTCTGTGTGTCATGTAAGAACAGCTTTATGTGAAAAATGTGATGATGTGAAATTCTGTTCATTCATTTTTGAAAATATTATTTACATTTTTAGTTTATCTTTTGAAAATATAAAAATCTGTTTATTATCTGTTTATTTTTTTGCAGATTACCACAAAATTATACAAATAATCTGACATTACGCTCAAACAGTTACTCAGGACTCGAGTAGTTTTTTCACCAGTACTTTCCTACTCCAGTAATTATGTGAATGAGTACTTTTACTTGAGTAACATTGCATTACATTTGACGTAATGGTACTATTACTTGAGTAGATTTATTGGCTACTCTACCCACCTCTGTTTATATACAATTGGCCCTATGCACATGCACTCTGGGAAACTGGTTTGTGTTACAACAATGAGTGTTGTGGTCACATTAGGGCTCTTGTAAATATAGTAATATGCAAATATATGGCACCAAGTACGATCTCAAAACAGTAACTATATCCAGGATTACACTGTAACTCAACCAGGTCCAAGCCATCCATATCACCGCAAATTATGCAAATCTACCAGAGCAGGACTAAAACCATTTCAATGAAATCAACACTTGAAATGCAAAATATTTCTGTGTAACATTAGTAAAATCCTTTCCACAACTTGAGAACCACTAAATATATACAATTCATCTATCATTATTGGATGTCTACAGTAAGTCTTGACTCATATCTGATAAAGTAGCCTGAAAGTCAGTCCAAAAATGGAGGAGGACACTTGTGTAAAAAAACAGGATGTTGGTTTCCCAGTGTAAGCAAGAATAGACACACTTGGTTACAGTCAAAATGCAATAAACAAAGACTAAAATAGACCATCAAAGGGAATTTTATTTTTAATTCCAGATGAGAATAGAGGTAATACGTACATAATAACAGTCCCGGTGCAAAATGATTCCTAAAGTATATTAATTCTGTATTTACACAATGGATTTGCCCAGATAAATCAAGACCACACACACACGCATAATCAACTCCAAACAAAACCCAAAGGAAGCATTACTGTTTTATCTCAATGGACAGGAGGCAAATGACGCTACATTGCATCACATTCTTGTTTAGTCTCCCACATTCTCTGAGTAATGTAATGTCATTTTCTCCAGAATACATACTCACATAACATTTTAAAATCTGGGCCAGAAGGAAGATATTCTCTCCTGCATTTGAGAGTTAATGTCATTATTTTAACTGTCCCTTTTGATACTTATTTTTGCTTCTTTTTTGGTTTGCACTTTATCGATCTGGTCTTTGGAGGCAGAAGACTTTTGCTTGGTTGTCCCCTGAAGCGGTCACTGCCATGGTCGCCTCCCTACACAACAAAATATTGAATAAATCCTTTTTTACACAGTACAAAGATTCTGTTTTGTCATACCTGTTCAGAGTGAAGTCCAGGATCTCTGCTGTATGACCACAGTACTCTGACACCATGTTGCCTGAGCGAGCGTCCCACAAACGCAAGGCTCCGTCTAAACTACAGGTGGACACCACAGAAGAGGAGTCCTCCCATTGCAGGTGAACTATACCCGCCTGGAAGAAAAACACACCTTGGCACCTCTACCAAATGTAATATGCAATGTAATAGGGAACTGTATAGGCTTACCTCATGTTGACACCGGTGTCTCAGGACCTGTGTGGAGATATCATATATGGCCAGAGTTCCATCGAGGTAAGCCACAGCAAGAAGAGGCAGTCTAAAAGGAATGCATTTGTTCATTAGCAATACACCCAGCACCACTTTATAACAAGGGCTCCCTATTAAAGCGGCAATTGAGTGCATACTGTGACTTACATGTTGCAAAATCCCACTGACTCCACCGAGTTGGACTCTTCCTCTCCATCTTTTGAACCTTTGGCTTTACCTTCCACTGCGAATGCCCCTAGCACCTTTGCATGAAACAACATCAGCATCACTTGTTCAAAAAGGCCCCAAAACTGTCCTACTACAGCACTCACCTTGCCTGTAGTAGTGTTGATGAGCTTAGCACACCCATCCACTGAACCAGTCAGCACCAGGGAGCCGTCTTTATTGCAAGCCAAGCAGGTGAGCGCCCCCTGGTGTCCATCCTGACCTACAACCAACGCACAAATGACATTTCACATGGCCACTTCATTACTGATACCTCTCTCAAAACCAACCTTTAATGACGTGAATTGCATTTCCCTGTTTCAGGTCCCAGATTCGAACCGTCCCATCTTCATATCCCACCACAGCCCGTTTACCTGTTTTGATAAATAAAACACACACACACGCACACACACACTGAATAAACATTTTCCTGTTCTTGATAGCTATCTTAAGTGTTTGTCTTTCCAGCGTCTCACCATCAGGGAGCACTTTGCCGCTGGTGGCCTGGGAAGCAGCGCTCTGGAAGGTTTTACAGTCTCCGGACGGGATCTTCCACATCCACACGTTCCCGTCGTCTGTGCCCGCCAGCAGCACCGGGGCGCACGGGTGCCACTCCAACCACTGAGAGGAGGAAGCCAAGGCAATTTAACAGCTACTTTACACACACACTTGAAATCATTCTCGTCATTTAGATTCTGCTGTACGTCAATGTGGTTGAGGAAGGGGAGATACTCAGTGATCATTCCCCATTTCCTCATAAATTCCTCCAGCCCCAATAAAAAAGGGCTTTCAGATGTACACACTGTAAACACTACAATTTCTACTATAAACACTCACAAAATAAAGTAATTGCAAAATATATACACAAAATTATACTGATGTTGCTACTAAGGACAGGAGAATATAATATGAGCAGAAACCCAATATATTGATTCAATCCATATAGAAATATTATCTACCTATGCCACCCATGTGTATAAAATCCACAGAGCAACTCATTTCAACGATTTTGATCACACTGTATCTGTATTTGTAATGAAAAGAGATCACGTTCAGATGAATCAACGTTTACCTCCAGATCCCCAACTTCAAATGACCAAATCTCTTCTTTGGATTCCACTTTCCAGACTTTGATCATCCCGCTCATGTCTCCCGTCGCCACCAGAGACGAGTCGTGGCTGAACATTGCACAGGTCACCGAGTCTTTATGACCTGTTTGGATGGAGCAGCAGTTCTTAGCATCTTCGGGTAACCACTCATTTCCTTATCAGTGGTGTCAACTGCTCACCTGCACATTCAAGAAGGATCTCTCCATCACTAACTCTCCAAACATAAGCCTTGTCATCTTCTCCTCCAGTGACAGCCATAGAGTTGGTGACAGGGTCCAAACTCACGCAGAACACAGAACCTGAGCACACAATGATGGAATAAAACACAACTTAACCATGCAAAGGTGTAAAAGCAAAGAGTGTTACCTGTGTGATTAGAGAAGGTGAACTCGCTGTCATCCTGGTCCGCCTCCATCTCATCCTCTGTCTCCCAGCCTTCATCATCTGCGTTCCCCGGGTCGTCCTCAAATTCAACATCATTCAATCCATCGGCCAGATCATCTGAGAAAAATCAACACAGCGATCACTGAGTTGTCAACGTCGTAATTCGCTTCAGCGTCTATGTGTTTAGTTACGTGTTATAACCAATATTTACGTTGTCTACTTACCAGGACCGGGCTCTATGTCGTTAAGGTCGATTACTTCAATAATCTCCTCGTCTCCATGAAGCTCAATCTCGTTTTCTTGTGGGGTATTCATGTTATAAGAACGCTAAAGGCTACTAAAACCGCTCAAAACAACCCAAAGTTCTTACGCGCTAAGCTAATCTAGTTTTAGCGACTTAGTTTTTTGCCAAGAACGAAATAAAACGGGTAATTGAATTACTGTTTACTCACATAACAGACAGTGATACATATATATATATTGGTTAAATGTCAAAAGAACTATTTCAACGTGTTTTCTTCACATGTTGCTGCGACAAGAGACCCGGACGCACAGTGATGACGACCGACTTCCTTTCGTGGCTGTTGTTCTGCGTCGTGTCCACAAGATGGCGCTCTTGTAATGAACGAATCAAGCATTTAAAGCCCTGTTTTAGAAGGAGTGTACTGTACACAGCCAAGCCACCCACTGAGTCTGTCTGTAACACTACCAGAATCATATTATTTCCTTTTCTGCGTGTTTTACAGCTTCTGTTTTAATTTGAGTTCATTCTCATATGCTACTGCACCAAGACCAATTCTACTTGTGGTATTTCTATGTAATAATATTTTTTTCCAATTGCTCTAAGCCAGTCTATTAATATGTTACCTGGTATGACGAGGTCCCTCTTGTGCTTGTCTCTTACAGGGCCTAAAGCATACTTCCATTCACATTTCCCGCTGATGATGAACACTCAGCGGTCCTCTGTGGTGAGCCGCAAATTGAAAGTTCAGACACGTCTGACTCATCATCACTCTGCTCCAGCACTGACAACTGTACTCACAAAACTGTAATTTTCACCTTATAACATCATGCGGACTTTGACTAAAAATAGTAGACTCGGCTTTGCCTGGTGGGAATTAAGTATTCACACTTGAAGTGAAATCTACTTGACCGAGTGTTACAGACTAGATCATGAAGTCAGTCTAGCAGTGTATTGTAATTCTCACTGAGAATTACTAAATACTGCTAGTCTGATTTCATGATTTGAGAATTTCTCATCGCCACCATCTGCATCCTTGGTTGTCATGGGAATGCAAAGTCTGACCTCTGACCTTTCTGCGCATGAGGCAAAATACACCGACTTGTGAGGGACCAATCTGACAGTCTGCAAACATTTATCCACATTAGACTGTTCTTAACCACAGGAATACATTTGAATCTCCCCCTACAACGCTCCTTTTGCAACAATATTTTATGAACACTTAGTGCAGTTTGTCTACTGTTTTGGTGGTGGTTTTATGTCTCGCTATACGCAGCTGGCTCAGGGTTCGAACTACATGCCCAAATAAATTTTACTGGCCCCGTTTTCGAGCCTTCTGTGGAAAAATACAAGCGTCTCATGATGTGGTGAGATGTGGAAACACGATTGAAATCCACACCGAGCGAAAGATTTATTAACTCTCTTTGGTTTTGAGGAAAGCTGGAAGAGGCCATTGAACTTTGACGTTGGAAAGTTATAGGACTTATGATACTGGTTCTAACCACTTAATGTTGTCAGTCCATTTTTGTGCCCGTATGCCAGTCAGTGGGTTTTCTGACATTGTGAAATTAGTTTGGCTGAGAGATTGACTGTGTCATTTTATTACTCCAATTTGTACCAAAACATGGCTGTTTTTCCACAAAAGGCTTTTGAAAAAGTAACACAGTCCATCATAAGACACTTAAAGTCTCCAATAAAACCAGACTTAGTAAATTCTTTTGGGCTTAGCAGCTCCTATAAGGCAGGATCTGTTGCTGTCGAGAAATTAGCACTTAAATAAAACTGTATTGGACACTAAAGTGAATTGAGATAGAGATAAATCTTTAAAAGACAACAAATAGAGGCACATTTTTGGAAGCAATGATAATAACATATATTTAAACTAGCTATGCCAAGGATAAGGCTTGTTTAGTTCTCATCTGTGTTTAGCATTAGTAAACCCCCAGCCTGTTTAGACCTCATGGAACAACACTTTGGGTGGGCTTCTTCTAAGTGGCGTCATCGGGACAGCACAGACCAGGGGCGACCCGTCATAACATTTCTTCCCTTTATCACTCCTCACAAAGCTGGTTTATGTCTGAAAAGGCAGGACACTCCATGGTGCTGTGACTTTATAGGCTCACAGACACGTGCACTGTAAAATTTGATAAGTTAACCCTAAAAAAAACATAAAATTGTTAAGTCCCAATGCCAATGTTTTTTTTTTAAAACTGTGGGCCGTAGACGAGTTGTTCTCAAACTTTTACACTAAGTACCACCATTGATAATATTAGTCTTTTCAAGTACCAAACTGGGTCTGAATCAGGACTAGAGACAAAATGTAACCCAGGTCTAAACCAGGACTAGAATGTGTCTACACTAGGACCCGGACGGGAGTAAACCAGAACTAAACAAGTACCAAACTGGGTCTGAATCAGGACTAGAGACAAAACGAAACCCAGGTCTAAACCAGGACTAGAATGTGTCTACACTAGGACCAGGACGGGAGTAAACCAGAACTAAACAAGGACTAAACTGGGTCAGAATCAGGACTAGAGACAAAACAAAACCCAGGTCTAAACCAGGACTAGAATGTGTCTACACCAGGACCAGGACGGGAGTAAGCCAGAACTAAACAAGGACTAAACTGGGTCAGAATCAGGATAAGAGATAAGGACTAAACTAGGACTAAACTGGGTCCAAACCAAACCTACACCAAGACATAGATGAGGGCAAAACAAGAACTAAACTAATGAGTACTGTTAAGTGCATGCAGGAAAGACACTGAGAGATGCACACTGACAACCATTCACTCCCACATTTATTCACTGGGGGCAGTTTTTGGACACCTTCATTCGAGTTAGTTAAGAATTTAGATAGAATTTAGGTTAACTGTTCAATTTTATATTATGGAAAAGACTTTATACAGTACACTCAAACGTGCATAGACACAAACAGTATCAGTAATAGGGCCTGGGAGCTGTTGCTATGTGAGAGGTAATTACTCCATGCAGCTTGCTGAGGCTTTGATGGAAAGTTTTAGACTAACTGGCTCGCCTATAAGAAGCCTTGACTCTGCTCCTTTTTAACAAGAACGCTTTATATGGCTACATTCTGTTTTCTCTTTTACCCATAAATGTAACGTTTTAATGGTATCCTGGAAAGATGTGATATTTTTTGATACTGAAAATATAAAGTAAAGTCATATTCTTATGATATCCAGTCATGTGTGCTTCTGAATCATTGTTTGGATCAAAGATTTTGACCATTGTCACAAAAGCCCATTTTTGGCTTCTTGTTAGTAACAGTAACTTCACAGTAAGCTCCACAAACCTGATCTCAGCATCACTAAGCCTCTCTGGGATTAGCATGAAGAGACAGAAAGATGTGAGCACTGCCTAGAACTAGTGAAAGAGTACCGGTATGTATCAGTGTGTCTCTTCCTCCCATATGGTATCATGATAAAAAGCTAATTAACTCACAGCACACCTTCAGACTTGCTTATATTTTGTATCTATGTGCTGTCTTTATGGATGCTGAGGTCTTGCCATGCTTTGTCTACGAGCCGTGCCTGACTCATGTGGGTGCGCGCTGGGTGAGACGCTGGCTTTCCTCCTCAAACCACTAACAGCCAGTTGTGTGTGTATACTGCAAGTGCTCCGGTCCGCAGGCCGCGTGTGAAGTGTGCACTGTGGTAGGACCATACAAGCTTGCCTGTTTGACTTTCTACACCAACAGGCTGCTCCTCTTCCAGCCACTGGCCCAAAAACATGGAGTATATTTGGAACAGTATTACTCTGGAACAGCGTTTGGTGTTATGCAGCATTTAGGTCACAGAGATCTAGACTTCAATGTTTTTTAATATGTGTATTGATATTCACTATTCAGACCAAGGCTGAACAGAAGTCAATATTTTGAGTTAGATATTCTAATCAAACTCAATTAATCAACTGGTTTAGTATTGGTGTAGCCCACGTTAAGTCCTGATTCAGTTCCTGTTTACTCAAGTGTTAGTCCTTGTTAGTCCAGTTTGAGTCCTGGTTTAATTCTGATTAAGTCCTAAATTTAGTCCTTCTTTAGTTCAAGTAGTTTTACTCATGGTTAAGTCTGGGTTGGGTTGGTTAAGACACAGTTGAGCCCAGTTTTAGCTTAGTTTTACTCCTGGTTAAGTCTTACTTTAGCCCAGGTTTAGTACTGGTTTTGTCTTGAGCCTATACAATGCTAACATACATTTATTTCTCATAATATAGAATAGAATAATGTCTGGTAAACTCTTTTTGCACCCCATTGTTTCTCAGATGTCTTTGTTTGTAGCTATTCTTTGTAAGGCATTGTATTTGTACTCTGACAGACCTTATAGTAAATCTAACCTGAAGTGGCAGCCCATGATGGTTCCCTCCACGGATACAAAATAGTTAAGCTTAAAAACATAATCAGTGATTTGGGAACCTGGGAGTGATGTTCAGTGAATTGCAAATATGGAGCTGTGGGCAATATAAGCCAATCTAATCCCTGCTTTGACATCACGGCCCAGGACACAAACACACACACACACACATCTGAGTGGTTTATGGACGTCTGCGTCAGCAAAAGCCCAAAGACAAACAATATATGCTCACACTCATCACAGATACAAAATGGACGCTGTACATTTGTTTTAGGTGATTTTATTTTCGACTTCTAACTTTTTATGTTCTTTCTCAGTTTTCTTCAATAATGCATTTACTATTTACATATTTAATTAATATTTGATGGCTTTATTGTTTTTTATAATTAGTTTTTATTATAAATGCTCAATTAAATCATCATTTTTAGGCTAATCAGTTCAGGAATTATCAAACTATTTGGCACTATATATATATAATACAATCATGGTAGATCGTTGGTTATTATATCTTTTACTTCATCAAGTGTTTATTAACAAGGTAGGCAAAAAAAAACAACTGTAAAAAAACGGTAAAAAAAGACAATAGTGACCTCTCATTGTCTAATCATATGTCATTGACAGAAACAGAACGTCCGCACATCTTCCAGTTTTGAGCCCTAAAGAGCTTACTCAAACACAACAACAGAGATGCCTCCAAGACCGGGCCTTACGTAACCGCCGCTCATCCACACAAATTATAATCCTCTGTTGCTATGGATACGGCTGTCCCATTAGGCCTGGTGAGTAGTACTCCAAATAAGCGAACTGACTTGATTAATAAGTGAAGTGGTTGAGTTAGTCTGAGCAGGTGAGACTGAATCAAAGTGTTTATGTGTCAGTGGTGATATTGAGAGAGTAGAGGTCAGGGTTCACGACAAGGCAACCATCTGTAATTATGGATTAACAGTAGAGGTGCACTTGATGGAATAGCTCAGAAGATGCACTCCACATTGATGGCTTTGTCCTGTCAACAGCTTTGTTCTCAGTTTGAACTTTAGTTTTAGTTTTGTCTCTTCCAGGAGCCTCCAGGCATGATAATTCTCTGTCTGTAGATGTGATATAGACACTGGTTAGCATATTATACTAATCAAGTCAAGCTAAAGCAGGGCCTGGTATCACAGCCTTAGCTGTGGGTGGCTGCTCAGATGCAAAATCAAATAGAAAGTAATGGAAATAAAAGGCGATTGGATTAGAGCAGCCGGTGGGGAAGGCGTTTCATGTTGCAACCAGCGAGAATTGGATAAAAACATTTGTTTGCTTCTGCCCTCGCTGGTTTATGTGAAGAGTTGAAATATGGGCGTAATGGTTAGTAAAAGGAATATATCTCAGTTACATTACAAGTGGATGAACCATATTTTTGTGCAAATTAGATTCACTGTAAACATATAGTTTCATTTGCATTTTATGGGCTTTTGTTTTCCCATTAATAAATGTTCACTTTCCCGTCTATCGATAGGCTCATCAGTGCTCTAATGTTTACGGAAAGACCAGCAATTTAATGAAACTATTAAGCATCATATAATCAAAGTCATACACGAACCATAACAGGGTTAGATTTGTGAGGGTTGGTCTATTATATATTAATGTATAAATACATATATATATATATATATATATATATATATATATAATCTATGGCAGGATTATTACAAACATACACATGGCAGATCTAATCCTAGTCATATTACTGTAATATGCTCATAATACATTGTTTACGAAGTTGAAAACACACTAGTTTCAGCACCAACGGGAGCATCATATTTTAATATACATGCTATTTACAAAAAATATATATTAACTGGCTGCATTAAAGAGATGGGGTCATGAACAGAGAGAATACCTTGTATTATATAAACATATTAATGAGAATGATTTAGAGTTTTATGTACAGCTTTTAACAGAAACATTAGAATACTGTCAATTAACCAGGAAGTGGGTGTTCACAAGTTATTACTCAGGCTTGTTTTTGATAAGGATATTCAGATAATATGATTGCAAAAATAGTATACCATCAAAATTCACATTGTACATTGATGAAAAACATTGCACAGTTTAGTTCACATAGTTTAACTAGTTTTTGACTTTTTCCTATTATACTGGCTTGCTTTTATACAAACCTAAGACACTTTAGATCTTCTGGTAGAACTTTATTTCTGAATAGCCTACTTCAAGAATAGGCTACATAATGCTGAAATATGATTGCAATAATACACAACAAAAATCCTGTCTTGGCACTATTTTACGGAGGGCACGCCCAGCGCCTGCTTCCTTATTTATGACATAGGCATAATCACAACCTCTCAACAGTGTCCTATTCCAAACACACATATCACGCTCCATAGTACGTAGATGAGCACAGTTTCATCAGGCTTATAACCCCGCCTATGGTAAATGCAGGGGCGCTCCATGTGACGCTGGGGCTGTTACAAAAATCCAGTATGGCGGAATCTGTCAGGAGATGATTTTTCTGCGGAGAAGAAGCCCGGACCCTAACATGGGAGAGGAATAAAAGCTTTAGAGGCCACATGTTTGGACTGCCGCTGTCTGTAAGTTTACTGCCTGTTTTGTTGCGTCCTCTCGCGATAGTCGCAGAGCTTTGATGTTGATATCCAAAGCAGGGATGCGATGCACAGAGACAGGATTCATCAAAACAATGTCCGGCTGAAGTTTTCACTCTTCTCCGCTTCGCTTTTGGCTTCCCCTTCCCTTTTTTAGCACAGATGGCGATCCGTATTCAAGTCTCCATGCGGTAGGGATCACCAAACGTCTTTAAAAACATTGAGTGCAACATTACCATTGGCTTTACAGCACTGTAGCGGGCGGGAAGTGAAGCCAGCAAAGGGGGACCGAGAGGCGATGTTTATTATGCCGATTGTTGCTGGGCTATTTTTAGAGCGCGCGCCAGCCCGAGGGTTTAATACAGTACAGATCATACTAACCCACTTATATAGGCGAATACAGGCGGTTTAAACACAGAAAATGCGTGAAATGAACGCTCCGGCCTGTGGGAGTGTGGGTTTGCGTGTGTGTGAATGGTTCGGGATGGGCGGTGGTACTCTGCATGCGTCAATGTTTTTTGTGAATGGGGGCGAACGGGTTGTGAAAGCTACATCAAAGCTCCGTATCACGGCGGTTGTGTTAGCCGAATCAAAGGAAATGCAAGGGAGAAATAGTAGCTCGAGATATATAAAGTTTGTAAGCTTGAGATGTTTTGAGAGCGGTGTTTCGGTTGGACTGCGGGGTTACGCTAAGAACTAAGCAGCTGTTACATATTCATTAATTATTACTTGTATATCAACTATAGGATGCTAACGAGAGACTTTCATGGCTAACCTCTGCATGTTTAGTGTTTTTTTATTTATTTTTTAGCTGCTTGGTTTCTATGTTTGTGTTTATATTTCTTTACTTTGGGCTCCAGGGCTTGTCTCCCCAGATCTGTCAGCCTGCATCAAGCTATCTTTTTTGGGACAATAGCTCAGCACACACACACACACACACACACACACACACACACACACACACACACACACACACACACATGACTACCCATCCCGAGACACATGAGATGCCCTGAGAGAATGGTGTTGCATGCATCCCCCCTGGAGTGTATGCTCCTCCCAATGACACTCGTATTGCCCCCCTTATAACCTCCCCTCTTTTTTTTTGCTTTTCCATCACAAAGCCCCAAAGTGTGTGTGCAGTGTGCAGTGACCGACTTTTTAGTGGGGGCAATTTGTCCCGCGGCTGCACTGTCTGTCTGGCCCCTTGCGTCTTGAGACCCACCCACCCCCACCGATTGCATCCACTCCACGCTGTCCTGCTTCAGGAGGACCTATGCCAACATACACAGAAGGGCGTCAACATGCATTCTACCCCCACGCCAGCTCCTGCCCCCGCCCTCGGGCACTTTTACCCCTTTTCTATTTGTGGGCCTTGAGTCGACTTGATGCTTCGGGCTTTTTAACTGTGATTACTTGTGACACTTATGCTTACAAGCCTGGAGCAGTTCAGGCTTACTGTCCTCAAACAAAGGAAAGAGCAATCATTCCATAAATAGCAGAAAATAAAAAATAAATAAAGGGATGGCCATTATTTTTGAAAACACAGACAGAGAAATAAAAAATTCATAGGTTTGTGCTCATTCATAATTCACATGTTCGTGCAGCTAATGGGGTTTTCCCATTAGCCCATTTCTACCAGATAAAAAACATGCGATTTCCCAACATGCTTCTGTCTTGAAGCATTCATTCGACTTGATTCTGACACTCACTTTATTTTCCAATTGGTTTGTAACATACTGTACTCACAAGGTAGACTCAGTACCTTTAAATGTGGCACACAATATCTCTATAGCAAAAAACAAAGTGTATAGAAATAATGTTATATTATGTCTGAGAAAAATTTACATTAAAAAAAGTCAAGAAATGCTCACAATCGAGGTTTGGTCCTTATTTCTGCATAAATATACACTGGTACATTATGTTGAAGCTAGAGTGTCAAAAAGCATAACCAGTAACTCCAAATATTGTGTAGTTATCACAATACTCTACATGTTATGGCAGATTTTAAATGTACTTTACTTCAAATTGTCTTTTCTTTACACTGAGCTCATTGATCTAAGCTAAGCCACAGCATTACCAGAACAGAAATGTTGAACTGTCCATTTTTCTCTGCTCTTCTCCTCTCTCTGCCAGGTTGGTACTGGTGCTAGACAATCTGCTGTGATTGGAGTAGCCAAATCAAAAGGCTCATGGGGATTGGCTGCTTCTGCTGGACGTCTGTTTCCTGTTTCCAGCCTTGAGGGACCGTCCGGAGCACTCAAAGACACACACAAACACACACACACACACACACAAACACACACACACAAAGTCACAGGTTAGCGCTGTCCCGATTTCAACCTTTTAAGTTACATTTGCACTCACCACACAAGTCAAGACCTGCCCTACAATCACCACAGAGCAAGGCATCAGTGTGAAAAACGCTTCAACAGACAGCCATGACGTCACATAGCCACCCAGGTAAGACCCCAATACAGTATATTCAAGGTATATATATGTATGAGCTTTACTTGAACGTAGGGCTGGGCAATATAGCATTTTGTACTGAAATGTAAATGCTTTATGAAAAAATGTACAGTTTATAGGTATTTTTTGTGTTTTGCCCAAATACTATATTATTATTATTATTTTATATATATTTTGGTCATATTACCCAGCCCTAAACCTGAATAATAAACCCAAATGAGATAAATCTTGCTTTAATAGCTATTTGTTTGTATGTTTTGGGCTCGTTTCTATGCTGTTTTGTAAAGCACTAAGGTTCATACAACATCACTTCACCTGCCGCTGCTCACCTTCTTCTCATTTCCATTCTGAGCAGTGGATTCTGACTGGTAAATTCTCATGTGCATTTCTTATAATGGAAAAACAATGGCTGCATAATTTAGCAGATGTAAGCTTGGGTACAGTATATGCAATGCTGACTGAAGATTGTGTTTTTACATGACTCACAGTTTTCAGTATATGGGGAAAAAACAAAACAATACAAGCTTACAATGCCATGAAATCTCCAGTGCTTTGAGAACAAACGCCATTACAGCCAATTGATTAACACTGTGCTTACTTCAGACTTGCGTGGGGTAGATGAATGTGACTTCAAGTGGCCAGCTCACTTATTAGCAATTAATCAGGCTTTTATATTGTTCTTTATTTTGTCCCCAGGCCACACGGAAATTTGATTCAGGTATATGTTTTGTGGCGGCTTCATTTAGTTTTTCTTTATGAATACAAAAGGCTTTTAATACCGGCCCCAAATTGCGTCTTAATGCTGTGGAAAAGGATGTCTCTCCTTAAAGAGTGTCATTTTCAGTCCCATAAAATTTTGCCTATACAAACACTGCCTCCTCTCCCAGGAAACAGCCATCTGTCACCGCTGCCCGAGCCTCTTTGGGACGCCTCGGCAAAATTTGTAACTGTCATTTGCAGAGTAATGAGAATTTAACTCCCCCAATACAGTCGAGAAATCTTCCCCATCCGCCACCACCGCATCTGCCATATTGATATATGTGAACATTTTGATTATGAACATAGACACATCGCGGCCCGCTCCAGCCCAATAAAACACTTTAATCTGGGGTTATGGCTGTTAATTGGTCTGATTTAATATGAATGAGCTCCAGCAGGCGCAAGAAAACGTGTGTGATGAAGGCTCATTAACAGACTCCACTATCCACTTTGACATCAAATCAAGCTCAGTTTAGGGGCGCCGGCTTTTTGGAGAAGTGATGAATTATTTGGTAAGCAGCTGGCACATAAAAAGGTTAGATTCCTGCTCGGTATACCTGATAGTGTCAAGCATGTTTACTTTGTACACCTGGGACTGTGTGCACTATAAATATAACAGTGAGGTAACCACAATGCCCCCGGGGGTATCTTCATCACCCACACATGTGAACCACTGTCAGGGCTATGGGACATAGACGCATTAGGACGACATGCTGTTAGAGAAACATACACGTATGGGATTACTATGTATCAAATGGCATGACGATACCATTGGTAATATTGGGAAAGGTTAAAGTTAACTAAACTCGGTCTACAGCAGGTCTACAGCAGGTCTGCACCAGGTCTACACCAGGTCTACACCAGGTCTAAATCAGGTCTAAACCAGGTCTACACCAGGTCTACACCAGGTCTACACCAGGTCTAAACCAGGTCTAAATCAGGTCTACACCAGGTCTACACCAGGTCTAAATCAGGTCTACACCAGGTCTACACCAGGTCTACACCAGGTCTAAATCAGGTCTAAACCAGGTCTAAACCAGGTCTACACCAGGTCTACATCAGGTTTACACCAGGTCTAAATCAGGTCTAAAC
>JAVQKC010063285.1:0-20596 GCA_036025475.1 Philypnodon macrostomus
GCGTATTTTCAGTTGTTTGACACTTTTTTGTTAAGTACATATTTCCACATGTGTTAATTCATAGTTTTGATGCCTTCAGTGTGAATCTACAATGTCAATAGTCATGAACAGAAAGGAAAACTTTTGGTCTGTACTGTATCTATGTGTCAATGTAATAAAAAATTGCCATCCTTCTTCCTTCCTGTATTTTGACTAAACATCTCATCTGATTGAATTTTCTGTCGGACCAGCATCTTCAATCAGACAAACGGCAACATATTTGTGGATATATATGTAAACTTATATAAAGGCTCTGTTCAACTGATAGTTTTAACATTGTAGTAACTAATACAAATGCCCTTCTCTTCAGTACTTTGAATACACGTCTCAGGGGGAGATCCGGTTCAACTCTGTGACTGAGCTGTGCGCTGAGGTCTCCGAATCACAGATTTCCATCGGAATGAAGCACTGTCCCCGGGATGGAGACTCCAAACCTCCGGGAATTTTGTGGCAATTCCAAAATGTAAGAGTCCTCAGATACTATATCTAAATTAATGCTGCATAATATGAGGAAAAAACAGGCAATATTCGACAACCATGATGAATATTGCAATGTTGATACAGTATTATTGCAATATTTTTGATTCAATTAAGCAGAAATAGTTCCTTTGTTTACCAGTTAAAATTGCTTCAAAATGAAAACTTAAGACCAGTGGTGTCCAAATGTTTTTCACTGAGGGGAGCCACATTGTTTTCTGGACACATATGTTCAGCAGGTTTTTTCACTTAGTGCCCCTCTACATTATAACCACACAGAAAAGTGAAATATATCTTCGTTTTAGTTTGATTATGTAAAGCCAGAGGCAGTAAAAAGACAATTGGGGCCAATTGAGAGGTAAGCCTGAGGGCCACAAAATAATTGCTCTGCGGGCCGCATTTGGCCCCCGGCCGTAGTTTGGACACCCCAGCTCTAGGCCTGAGCATGAACATGGCCAAACTCGTCACAACAAGGTTCTACTGTCTTTTTTTATACTAATCTGTATCTTTTTGATCTAATCAGGATGGAACCATCTACCATCCACATTCGGACAAGTGTATCACGGCATACCGGACAGCAGAGGGCCGCACAGATGCACAAATGAGACGGTGTGACCCAGGAGACAAGAACCAGCTGTGGAAATTTGAGTGGTAGAAACTCTTAAGATGAAGGACACTAGGGAACTAAACTGGATGGCTCCGCCACTGCTCACAAGTACTTTTGAGGTCGCCTACGTTTTTGAATGAGTTGGCAATGAGCAGATTGAAAAGTCAGAAGAAACGCCCAGTATTCTTGATTTTGTCTCAGCGGGACAATGGGACAAACTGGATGAAAAGTTTCACCAGTGTTGGAACTAAGGCTTTATTTTGTCCAAGCGCTTCCTCAGTGTCTGAAGAGCACACCAGCAGCAGTCAGTGTGCAATGGTTCACAAAGGATATCTATTGAAAGATGCAGTGTCGGGACAATTCAAGTGCCTTTTGACTCAAGCTAAAGCGTTTATTTTGACGTGAAAAACCGATGCACTACAAAATAATGCCTTAATAACTATTTTTATGATGGACAGAAGACCAGCCTAATAACATTGGAAAGTGCCAGGAATGCCTTTAAAGCGTTAAAATGGCGCTATCATGTGAGCGGACAGTCAACAGTCTCTCAGTTGTATCTTGTGTCTATGGAGGTGTTTGTACGATGGTGGTGAAAGCTTCCTTGACAAGACTTGAAAAGTATACTTTAAGTGCACTTAATATGCCTCAGAAGAAGAGCGTTTGACAGGAGCATGTAGTTTATTCTTGTGTAAAATTAGGGATACTTACCAAACCCATCCATCATCAAAAATGGTTGTCATGTAAAAAAAGTAATTGTGTTGGAGTGGGAGGGGTAGACGTCAGATTTAATGAATATCAAATGCAGTAAACCAGTGCTTCTCAAACTTTTCACGCCCGAGTACCACTGTAGACAATAATTAGGGTTTATTTATGCTATTTTGTTGGACTAAAACAAGTAAATTGGGAGTAATTTTAGACCAAACAATAGGCAAAACTAGGCCTTAATAAAACAGGACTATTATGTTCAAATCAAGACTAAGCCAGGTCTAAACCAGGGCTATACCAAGTCTATATTACAACTGCTAAAGGCTACAAAGAATTCCTACTAGAAAGAGCCCACTGCAGTAAGTGACACTGAGCTAGTACACTTGAGTATATTGATCCACACATTTTTCCATTAGTCAGATGTGGTAAAATTGAGTGACTTCAAATCAATGGTACATCAACTTTGAGACATTTACAAGGTATTACAACTCTGAGCCTAACCCTGCTACTATGGGCCTTTGACGGATTTACACCCTGGAAAATGGCCAGGTAGTCAACCATTACCTCTCAACGCAATTTAAGATAAGAGATCGTTATTCATCAAATTCAACAGAATACACTTAGGTACATATTCCAAATAGTTGAAAGTGAGTACTTTACGTAGAATTTCGGTTAACTCTAGTCCAGTATACGTGTCTCTATTGGGATCCAAACCCAGTGCTGCATTGTAAAACACAAATATTTGTGAGATAGCAGCTGTATTTGATAATGATTGCTTTATAGCTGAGCAATGTTTGAGTATGAAAATGAAGTGTATACCAGGCACAGTGGGTGACTCAGTGTCTGTGAGTTTTGTAAATGCGGTATGATTTTTTTGCCGGACCACAGGTGACTTAAGCACCTCTCAAACTACTGATCATGCTAAGGGAATGTGGAGTACTTGATATGAAGCGAGAGAGTGGAATAAATATTTGGGGGTAAAAAGGGATTTGGACAAAATGAATAAATAACTAACCACAGTTAACATTCTCAACGTTTTACATGTGTTTTCTGTTTATGGGATATGAAACCGGTCAAAAATGCAGCCTTTTTTATTTAGCTTGTCAGTATACACCCAATGCTTTCATCTGGGCTGTAGTTACAAAAAAAATAGTTACAGCATATCCAGTGAATTGGTGCCATCTAGTGGTTAAAAAGCAGTAGATCACAGAAATCTGTCACATGGAGGTGTTAATGGTGACGACGTCCATTGAATTACCTTAGATAACCCTGCCTTCTACACAATGCTGACTTTTTTAGTTGTGCTTATCAATCCATATACAAAATCTAAATGAATTGTTCTGTTCACAGCACATTTCCTGAAGCATTATCACATAAAAGACTAAAAATATGAACTTCCACAAGAATCACATCAAATTTGACAGTTTTTTGTACATGTTTTGTGCTGAGATTATCAAATTGCCTTACACCTAGGTAACAGTAATGTGCAGCAGTATTTTCTGGAAGTTTTCACTAAGTATCTTTTTGTCGAAACCAGACACTTGATTGTGATAACCTTTAGGAGTTACCAGTGATTGATGCGTGTGTGATAAAGCTGTGGAGGAGAGGAGCTACAGGAACAGAGCGGCCTGTGATCAAAAACGTTCTTTAAATCAAAAAAACTAAATCAAAAAGTTTCAAAAGGTGTAGTACGTACATTGCTACATGCTTTATCTGACCCTGTTCTGGCCTCCCCTGACCTCTACAGCAACATCAGATCAGACTTTGTGGGTTACCACTTTGCCCAATAGTAGTTGAGTTTTACTTTAGTCCCTCCCCCTGGCCTCTACAGCAACATCAGATCAGACTTTGTGGGATACCACTTTGACCAATAGTAGTTGAGTTTTACTTTAGTCCCTCCCCTGACCTCTACAGCAACATCAGATCAGACTTTGTGGGTTACCACTTTGACCAATAGTAGTTGAGTTTTATTTTATAACAGACTACTTTACATCATAGAACAGGGTCAGATAGTCACATTTATTTACACTTACAGAAGACACCTTTAAATGTAATCTCATTGGTTAAAAACTGTTCTCTTCATGTTGCGATCCAAAATGATCTGCATTGCAGCAGGGTGCTATCAATCAATTAATTTCAATCATTTCATAATCTTGAGTTACAACCTCGGCGGCAGTGGCGCAGAGGGTCGGTGCTTGCCCTTCAACCAGAGGGTCGGTGGTTCGAGTCCCCGTCCAAGCACACGCTGTTGTTGTGTCCCTGGGCAAGACACTTAACAATGAATGAATGAATGAATGAATGTGGTGGTGGTTGGAGGGGCTGTAGGCGCAGACTGGCAGCCACCCCCTCTGTACACAAGTAGCTTACCACCACCGGGTGTGACTGTGGAGTGAATGAATAATGTAATGTTAGGCGTCTTTGAGTGTTGAGAAAAGCGCTGAATAAAACTAATGCATTATTATAACCTTAAAGTCTTAATTTAACCTCCTTTTACCCTACATTGGAAACATCTTTGCATGGAAACATTTCATTATCAGACAGCCCCTAAATGAAAAGGCCCTCACGCATCACGCATTGACTACAGTGACAGATATGAACAAGGTCAGTGTAGCGTGGTCTATTACGACACTCGACATAACCCGTTGTCTCACCACGTCTTTGTGTTTTCACATTAAGGGTGCTCGATCAAACTGAATCCCACTCAAATTACCCCCTGGCACCGCCACGTCACCTTAATTATTTAACAATTTAATTTGCTTAAACATACATTTTGTGTCCGTTTTCATATCAGTGTCATACAAGTGTCAAGGGCCTTTTGTGAAATATGATCGTTCAGATAAATGAGTTGTTACTGAGCCAACGACATGATTGAAGCGAAAATCATCCGGCTTTAAATACAGATAAGTAAGCCCTGGATCTTGTACAAAGTAGGAACTTAACCCCCCCAAAAAAAACCAAATTACGCACGCCGCATGTGAGCCGACCCTTGGACCCTTGACTACAGGTGGCACGAGCAGGCTGTGGCTTCTTAATGATTTACCTGGAACTGATGATGAATTTTAAACCTTACCTTAGTCAAGTGCCCAGTGATCACAGACAACACTTCAAGTAATTTCTCCTTCAAAATAAAAGCAAAAAAAAAAAAAAAATAAATACAAAAAAACTCTATATAATAATTTTTTGTTTATTTTTTCTACATTTTATTATAGATTTGAACAGCTGCATAGGGCCTTAAGCATCAATGGGCCCCTATAAAGGAAACCTAAACTAAATGATTTTGGTCAAATATCCTTACAAAGCCAGTAAGCCTCACTGGTTTTCTCTTTTCTCTGTGTGGTTAAGCCCTTATAAGGCAGACCTAATTTAGACTTTGCACACATACAGGTGTACCTAATAAAGTGGCCGAGTGTAACCACTAACCTTATGTCTTGTGCATATCTGGTTACATTAACTTTCTAGAGCTCATCAAGGGCAGCGTGACCATAAACTGATACAGCAGAGACAGATAAAGTCCAGTTAGGCCTTGGGGTGCAGACTCAAAATCTAAACAATATTTTGCTGGTCTGATTACAATATGCCTATGTGTTTTTATTAGTCCATGTGAACTAAAAAGTGACTTACTGGATAGCAGCTAGATTTATCAGTACACATAATAAATTCTACCATATTTCTGTTACTGCAAGGTGTCATAAATACAACATTAACCTGAATATCTGAATTTGTAAATTTGACAATCCACAATAGTCTTTGAGGCTTTTATTTTGAAGATGAAGCACCGGATGTAGATGTAGTCTCTTTCAACTTTCTACCTCTTCCAAAGTTGTTAAACAAATCAAGTTCAAGTAAGAAGCCAGTAGCGAACTTTCACGTATTTCTGGTCGTTTGGCGAGCAGTGTGTGGACTTTAAACACCGGTTAACCGCTTCGTATGATGGCTGTGATCCAGGCGCACGCTGAAGTTTTTCGTGAAGGACAGTCTTTGTGTTTGGATTGACCTACATTGGTTTGGAGAGCGGTGGAAGAAGCCAGCAGGTTTGTTTGCTAATCTAATTGATGGGCATTAATCGGAGGTAACAGTTGAAGCGTAAATTAACGAGCGCCAAGGAAAGTCTTAATGTCTGTCAAACATTGGAAGTTGCGCGTAAAAAACATGAACCCTAATGCAACATGAACACAGTGGCATGAGAAACCCCTGCCCAACACGGACGGACACGGCATCATGGCAGCCTGCGGAAGAAGAAATAGACCGAAGTGTGTCCTCTTCCTCTTCAGTGCCACTTTATTGGGATATTTAATATTTTTCCGGCATAGCTCGGTGGACGAAAGAGAAGTCCCAAGAGAAGTTTTTGTGGCCAGCAATGATGTCCTCAATAAGCCCGTGTACGAGAAGGCTCCTTTGGATTTAAACGCACTGGGTGAACTTGGTAAACCAGTGAAACTTGAACTAAACGACGAAGAAAGAAGAAAACAAGAGGATAGTATCAATACTCATCAGATTAACATTTATCTGAGTGATCAGATATCGTTACATCGAAGACTCGCGCAAAGATGGAACCCACTGTAAGTTCTGAATCATGTTATAACCAGACTATTCTTCATTGTCATTTTGAATTTCACTTCCTTATTCTCTTCTTTCTTGTTTGTCTGTCTGTATCTAGTTGCAGTGATCTGAAATATGACTATAGATCCCTGCCCACAACGTCTGTGGTGATAGCTTTTTACAACGAGGCTTGGTCCACTCTTTTGAGAACAGTGCACAGCGTCCTGGAGACATCCCCAGACATCCTGCTCAAAGAGGTGGTGCTGGTGGATGACTACAGTGAAAAAGGTAACTCCACATGTCTGAAAGGTTTGGGAGAATTTGTGTAAAATGTCAAATAAAAACAGAATATACTAATCTGCCAAAAACCCCAACCAAAAACGTAACTGATAAACACAACATTGCAGATTGATGGCATGTCTCAGAAAAATTTTCTTAGTATGATTCTTAGTATGAGTATGTATGAGTATGAGTTCTTAGTATGATTTTCACAACATTTCACATACACAGTGTCTTAATCTTTTTTGGAGATTGTACAATTTTCAGCTGTACCTCATAGGATTGCTTTTGTGGTTTCTGTATCAGTAAATGTGGCAATGTCTACCCTCCAGATGCTATGTTGTAACTTGGTTCCATAGGATTACTAATCTACTATTGTATGTATTTAATCTGTTACTTTAGTTAAACCCATATTTATTGAAAAACACCAATCATATTATTATGTAGTCAACATGCCTGAGGCCATACACAGAACTGTAGAAATACTGAGGTCAGGATAACCAGGATGTGGGTGTAAATAATGTCACCACATCTCTGACTATTTCAATATGATGACATCTACTGCATATAAAGCCGTTATTCCTCAGCCTGGTTTTAGTATCTGGTTTAAATCTGGTTGTAGCTCTGTTGTGAGTCATGGATTTCTACATATTGTCTGGATAGTGATCCATTAAGCCATGCTAAAACAAGGCAAGGCAAGTCAACATGTAGCAACAATGACACCGTAACTGATTTAAATTTAGCCATGGCGTATTGCAGATTCAAGATTCAAGATTCAAAGTGTTTATTGTCATATGTTCAGTTTTCCTGCACAATGCAATTATTTCTTTGCTGCCCGGACTGGATGCCAACAATAAAGTAGTAGAAAATAAAGATCAGCTGCATAATTGAGAATATATATATATTGACTATGTACACATATGTGCTACATTAGCTGTTATGTCAGCAGTAAACAGCGGTTGTGAAGGTGCAAGTAAATCCCTATAACCAGGAGAGTATAGTTACATGATGATAGTGATGTAAACATTCAATCAGTTACATGCAACTGTATGTAACAGGTTACTCACTTGTACAGAATGATGTGGACTTGACATACATTTTTAAGGTACATTTTATAACATGTATGTGTTATGACGTGTGCTGCGGATCTCTTGGCCTAACCCTAACCCTAACCCTTGAGATAAAGGTCTTGAGCTCAGTGAGCTTCTTATCTCATTAAATACATTTTTAATAAAGAAATAAAATACAAGAAATATCACTGTAAATCTGTATGTGTGTATGATAATATGATGATTCATGTTTTTAGAACATCTGAAGGAGCCGCTGGAGAAATACATCAGCAGCTTAAGAAAGGTGCGTTTGATTCGCGCCACAAAGAGAGAAGGTTTGGTGCGGGCCCGGTTACTTGGAGCATCTATTACGACCGGGGACGTCCTGACCTTCCTGGACTGTCACTGCGAGTGTCATGAAGGATGGTTAGAACCACTGCTTCAGAGGTGAGAGAGGCCCAAAATACATGCACTGATCAGGCATAACATTATGACCACCACAATACATGCACTGATCAGGCATAACATTATGACCACCAAAATACATGCTCTGATCAGGCATAACATTATGACCACCACCATACATACACTGATCAGGCATAACATTATGACCACCACCATACATGCACTGATCAGGCATAAAACAAGGACTAAATGATGACTAAGCCAGGACTAAAGCTGGTGTATTTCTTTGCTTGTAGGATTAAGGAGGAGCCCAGTTCAGTTGTGTGTCCCGTCATTGATGTGATCGACTGGAATACATTTCAGTATTTGGGGAACGCGGGTGAGCCTCAGATTGGTGGATTCGACTGGAGACTGGTCTTTACCTGGCATTCTGTCCCTGATTATGAACAGAAACGCAGACAGTCACCCACAGACGTCATCAGGTTTGTCTGACACAGGCAATTTCCCTTAGAAGTGGTGCTAACCTCTTCTAATATCCAAACAATTACTTTGCTATTGATTTTTTTGTTAGTGAGTCAATAAGACATAATATTGTTCCAGCTCCATCTGACAACGGTCACGTCCAAAACTATATTGATTTATAAGGTTTAATTTCTTTTCCGATAAAAGGTTTGCATTGTTTTAGAGCTGTGAAGGAATCTGGAGGAAATGTGGTGAAATCTATCAAATTCAGTTCACAAAAGATCAAAAATGTAACTTTTGCTTGACATTATAGTGTATGTGTGTATATATATATATATGTGGTACATTTTCTTATTTCCTAAAACAGTAGGCCTAAAACTTAATTTGATACATGGAGCATCCACATTTACAACATCAGCAATGCTCTTGAAATGCTGAGCTATACAGTATTCCTTATCAAAGCTAAGCCATTTCCAGACCACACAAAGCTAATCTTTATAGGATTTGATGAATATTAATTGCAGCCCTTATGCATTACTATCTCTGTAGGTTAGTGTCATTAACAACATGGAACAAGTGTTCCTCAGATAAAGGCTTCTTCTTCCCTCAGGTCTCCTACTATGGCGGGCGGTCTGTTTGCTGTGAGAAAGGACTACTTCCATTACCTGGGGACATACGACACAGGGATGGAGGTGTGGGGCGGAGAGAACCTGGAGTTCTCCTTTAGGGTGAGACATGAACGTACTCCAACATTTCACAACAAACTGTGTCTGTGTCTGGTTTGCATCAGTTATTCTTCAGAAGACAAGACTCTAAACATCACCAAATGACTTGATGTGTAAATGCAGCAAGGAATTGAATTTATTTTTTATAACTACAGATTCTTGAAGTGATGGGATGACAGTTATTTCTCATGGACTCAAATGGTCCAATAGGGCTGCACAATACATGCAATAACTGTGTTGACATTTTGGTATAGTTTTTGACATACAGTATTAACTTTAAATGTATTTTCGTACATTTGTTCAGTTGGTTTATTTTTTGGCCACAATGCTTTTTATGGAATTAAACAATAAATTCAAGTGTAAAAGTATGAATTTCTATCATATTGAAGACCATACGTTATTGGAATAAATATGATGATTATATGATATTGCGATAAAGATACAGTTGCAATAAATTGAGCAGCCCTCGTTTTTTACAGTTTTGTTCTTTGTGTCATGCTTGAATGCTTGAATCCTAGCAAAAGGCGCTAATGTGGTTGCTCATATGTGTTACTGTAGATCTGGCAGTGTGGAGGCAGCCTGGAGGTCCACCCGTGCTCCCACGTGGGGCATGTGTTTCCCAAAAAGGCCCCTTATTCTCGGAGCAAAGCCCTGGCCAACAGTGTGAGAGCCGCCGAGGTCTGGATGGACGATTTCAAGGAAGTCTACTATCACAGAAACCCTCATGCACGACTGGTGAGTGTGAAACAGTAGCATCAATCACAAGGCTGACTTTATCATGGTGCTTATATGTTAAACCACAAAAATCTAGGTCTGCATCAGGTTTGCATTTTTCTATTTCTTTGAGCTTTGCCAAAAAGCAAACTGTCTTTTTTTTTCTGCGAAACTTGTGACCTGACCTGAGACTTCCAGGAACCGGGTCACTGACTTTATTTTTTTTGCTGAGAGGCGTGAGGGGGAGGTGAGGGAAGCTTAATTCACCCTGCAACAACCCATTTAGTCATCACCATGTTGTTCAGTTAAGGTAAAACAGTTGCACGATTGAGCTTCAGTTCCCATCAAGTGTGTTTCATTGTGATTGCAAAATAGATATGCTTTAGAATAGAAATTACAATTAGTGAGAAGCCTTTAAAAAAGAAATAAATGAAGATTTTGACACTTCATTATATTCTATGTTGTAGTTCTTGTTCAGGCAGGAGCACCAACCACCAGGCCTATCTCTTCTTTGATTTCAAGATGGTTAATAAGTGAATGTTTTCGTTATAGTGGGGTTTGATTACAGCTGAGTCCGTCTCAAAACTGATTTCATCACAGCGCTCTCATTTCCACACACCAGACACACACACGCACACACACTGGGCTTCTCTCTTGTTGTGAAGCTTCCTGATTGGGTGACACCTGGAGGACATGAGTGGCAGGCACCCAAAGGTGTCAGGGGTGTCAGGGCTCTGTGGTGTGGGATTACCTCTTCTCCCATGTCAGTCAGTGTCATCCACCTGTCCTTGACACCGCCGTGCTCACCCTTGGGTGCCCAGTCCGTGTGTGTGTTTGTGTGTGTGTTTGTGTGTGTGTGGTGTGTGCCATAGTGTAGTTAAGGTGAAGCTCTAGATATCATACACGGATCACGTGGCACTCATCTCCACAGAGAGCAGGTCGCCATGCCAACCTCAGTGTGGCATGAAAATCCCAATACACTCAAGCTGCAAAACAGACAGTCAGGGGTTTGTGCTTTGGGTAAAAACATTATCGTTATCCAAAATGACTCATTTCAGTAATAATATTCTGGCAAATTGTGTATATATGTAAAATTCTGATTAAAATTCTGACTTTGCTAAAGATTACTTGAATAATCTTTGGCAAAGTCTTTTAACAAGTATTGAAACTCAAAGTGTAACATTATGATCAAACCAGCAAAAGTTCATTTGTATAAAAGTTGACATTTTTATTTGGCAACATACTTACTGGTAACTTTAATGTTAAATTCTGAGAATCAGAGTTCAAATTGCCATAGTTTCTTCAACAATGTTCTTCAACAAAGGCTTTTAACATTTATTGGAAGATAAAGTATGTATTTTCAAACATAATATGAAACATAGTATTGTATTTATTGATAGTTAGTTGCCCCCTTAACCCTGAGACATTTTGAGTTGAAACAAAATATATTAAAGGGGAGCGTGTCGAGCTCTGGGGACATCACAGTTTGCCTTACGGAGATGATAAAACCATTACAGTATAGCGATGGTGAGACTTTGATTTTTTTACACACTCTTTTATTCTTTGTTACAGCTTGTACTTCAAGAAGATTCAGTTTATCACAATGACATTTCTGTGCTTCCCATTAATCTCCTTTATAATCTATAGTAGTTTACCTTTGAGATTCTGTTCTGCTTCATTGGTGCTAACGTAACTATCACCTGCTCAGGTCCTGTCTGTTTTTACAATGTTTCTTATTGACAAAAGGTTGCGTCTCCAGATAGGTACGTTTTAACCAATGCACTGATGTAAAGCCCATTAAGTTACACAGCTAACATATGTCATCCTGCTTGTAGAAAATACTAGATGATATGATTTTCAAACACACAGTAAAAAAAATTTGATTAATGAACAGAACAAAACCATACAAAAATACATGAATCTTCTGTAGTGCTAAAAGACATGAGTAAATGGCTCCAGACTGACTTTGTTGAACCATTTGAGCTCGTTTGGACATTAAGACTTTAGACTCTAGAAGGATTGGAACCATTCATTTTCCAGTGCAAATGTTTGGTTATATTAATATGTGGTTAGCGTGTAAATATAAAATAACAATGATGCTCTTGATTGTATTTACACTGGCAAGCCGATCTTTCTTATACAATACAATTTGAATATCCGGTTACTGTTGTTTGACCAGGATTTAGTGGTGACTGTGTTTGTACATGTAACGCTAGGCTAGGTGGACTGACTGCAGCATTTAGGTACTAAATTACTTTATAGCCACCAGAAGTAGTGAACGGCCTAGAGCCAATGAATGGGTGAATGATTTCCACGGCAGACAACAAAAGTTTGAGATTTTAGTGTATTAAATATTATATATATATATATATATATATACACATACATACATATATATATATACATATACATATTACATAATAACCAGCTATATTGTATAATGACAACAAAAGAAAACAACCAAGGTCACACAATCAACAAAATCCAAATCCATAATTCATTCAGTGTCCACAGTTGGGTTAAGTACTGAAGGATCCAAGAGTCCCAAAAAGTAACCCTAAATATGCAAAGTGGGCTACTGAGAGTCCTCGAAGGTTGCACCCCAAAAAAAAGGGGTTCGATTTCCTACCACAAGGTGGTGTTTTGGTAGCTCGCCATCAATGTCATCATGCAATAAAAACCTGACCGTCGAGTAGTGATTAACTGTCAGGGTAGATTGTGGGTTCTCTACGTTTTTCGGCAAACATGCAACAAATACCAGACCACAGCCACAGTGAGCAGCAACAATGGGGGAGCAGGCGGAAGTGATAAGGGCTGCCCCGGAATTTAAAGGCGTGGGGCGCAGCGGGGTAGAGTCACCTGGGCAACCCCGACACCTCAGTCACGTGGGTTACATACAGATAAAATAAACATGTTCACATTGTTAGGGACACCTGTTCAACAGTTTAACACACGAATAAAGAATTGTGAATAAGTAGAGGTCTGATTACAAACATGATAATTCACACATTTCACATGTATTTGTTTGCATGTATTTCAGCACAAATGTAATTCTTCTATGAAACCTATATGAAAATGCAATGACATTGATGCGTACAGTGCTGTGCAAATGACATGCTGTTAGGTAAATGGCTTCACAAATATGAAATGTGTTAATTAGTATTTTGTAAAATAATGAAAATATAAAAGTGTTCCAATGCAAAACATCTAAATCCAGACATGTGACCACACTTACAAAGTCTTACGTTCTTCACGCTTTCTCATCAGTGGTTGTAGGCTGCTCACATCTTTCTTTTTATACGCCCAATCATATTCAGTGAAGATTGTGGAGCTAAACCAGGTGAAGTTAGATACTGACTAGTAAAAATTAAGGGCTCATGTCAAAATGGTTAGACACTGTAAAAATCCTGGACGCAGACGGTGATCCAGATCCACACCAAAAATAAATAATTTTGAACACAATATGTATTTTCTTTACACTTTCTCTTCACATTTGCAGGAGGCCTTTGGGGATGTGACGGAGCGGAGGAAGCTGAGGAAGAGCCTGGGCTGTAAGGACTTCAGGTGGTTCTTAGACAATGTTTATCCTGATATCCATGTCCCGGAGGACCGGCCTGGCATGTTCGGAATGGTGAGTCTTAGTTTAATTAGAAGGATTAAAATTAGAAAAGTAATTGGCAAATGCTCAGCCCATCAAAGTAATTTATGCAAAAATTAAATGATTGAAAAATAAAAAAATACAATAAACTGATAGCAGGATCTCATGAATAATAGAGAAAATAAATAAATAAATAAATGGAGCCTACATTTACATGTATTATTCTTAACTGGGAACAATAAAAGGTCATGGGGTTGTTTGAATGTGTTGTGTATTTGAAGTCTATATGTTTGACTTTACTTGGAATGGTGAAGGGGGTTTTAAAATACATGGTACATGGTAAAAGAAATACTGAACACTAGATCTGTGAATATTAAAAAACAAATAAATGATTATATAAAGCGATTATCAACTGGGGGGTCATGGCCCAAAAGGAGGCCATGGGGAGGTTGAATATATCGTCAGTGTTTTGCTTTTGAAGTCTAAATATTGTTTTAATGAAATCATGATGTAATGTGTCCGGTTGTTTGCTGCAGTTAAAGAATAAGGGAAAGAAAAACTACTGCTTCGACTACAACCCTCGAGATGAACACAATATTGTCGGAGGAAGAGTCATCCTCTACCAATGTCACGGCATGGGTCAGAATCAGGTATGACTCTATTATGACCAAAATGTATGAAATATTTTATAGTTACTACAATTTTTCCTCTTAGATATTGGCCTGGTTAAGCCAGTGCAATACACATAATCTTACCTGGTTTATTTCTTTACTATATTCACTCAACCGTCTCATTTTGTATTAACCTTAACTAGACCTTTCCCACAAGGACCGGTTTTCCAATTATCTATGCAATCAATCTGAGGGTTTAAATAGATTCTCACAATCTAAAAGTAAAATGTAATTACCTTAAACAACACAGAAGGCCACATAGGCGTGTAGTTGTCAACATTAAGTATATGCTTCATATGTGCAGTCTTATAGAGCTGGTTTCTATTTGTAGCCATGCATTCTCTTTGCCTTAAGATAATGCATGGTTGGGTATAATTACGAATCTTGGCACAGGACAATGACCCAAAAACATAGTGTTAAAGAAATAGTTAGCGGACATTTTGAAGTGTGCCAGCAAGAGTCTGGTGAAACTGTGCAGAGGCTTAACTGTAGCTGTGTCACTACTACATACTAAATTGTATTTTGTGCCTCAGTTTTTTGAGATGTCCTCTGATGGAGAGCTCCGCTACAACACAAGGGAACCTGCAGGATGCATGGTTGGGGACAACATTAGCACCTACCTGACCGTTCAACTGTGTAGGAAACGAGGACAACCTTTACCAACTGACCAGAAGTTTATACTGAAGGAGGTACTATCATTTCATTGTGACTACTATGAATTATTTCCCAGTAAACCTTACTATAAAAACATACATGAGCAATATTACTACAGTAACACAAGGCACAAAATGCACATTGGTGTACCAGTTAATAGGAACATACATTCATCCATCTTCCTCTTTTTCTATTAGGGGGGGCAGGCAACAACTATGGGCCTTAGGTGGGGTACATCCTGGACAAAAACCAGTTAATGGCAGGGCTGACAGAGACGTACACAGACAGACAACCATTAACCACGTTTGTTATAATGTTCATATATGTTTCCGTTCACAATGTTATGCTATCACCTATCACCTTGCTTATAGGACGGGACGCTGTACCATGTGATCAGCCAGAAGTGTGTGCACGCCTTGGACAAGACTGATAATGGGACACCTGCTCCATCACTGCAGGCTTGTTCAGACACTCCTCTCCAAAAGTGGTATTTTGAAGAACGGATGCAGTGATCCTTATGCACCATCAACCTGTATGGAACAGTAAAAACACGTTTACCTTGGGGGGTCCTAAAGTGGCTAATGTGAGACCTTATTTTGAACACAACTGAGAAGGATGTTGCTGGAAAACATGAGAATGCTGGATTATTTCTCTATTTGGAGAGAAACACGAGCAGACACGGATATGCTGGAATCGTAATACCCTTTTTTTGCTGAAGATGCATTTTGTCTACTTTTGTATAAAAATAGCTGCACACACAGAAAATATGACAATAGCTTTTTTCAAATACTTTTATAAGTAAAACAAAGGGCTCTTGTAAGATTACATTTCTTGTGCCAAAAAGAGGCACGTTATATTGTTGTTATTCCACTAGAGGGCCTCATTGAGCCTTTAAAAGCTCCTATAGCTCTCTATAGCCGCTTCCTGTCAAAAGTGGAACAAATCTTCATTCACATTATGAAGAGGATTTACAGAATGTTTGAACACTTTTGATTTCCACTGCTCAAAAAAGATCAGGCATTGTGTTAACATTCTTAGGTCACAATTTATGAATATACTTATCATTCCTTCTGTGTTTTTGAAGCCATTTTGTAAAGCATCTTTGACACGGGTTATTTGTACATTCATTTGTGTGTGCAGGAACATGAGCACTAACGCATTCTGCATTTTTGTACCGAGACTCAATAAGTGCCTGCTATTAAAATAATCCCACTAAAACAGACAATCACGCAAACCCAATAAATATAAAGTACTGTGCAAATGTTGTGGGTAAGTGTTAAGAAATGTAATACATCAGCATTGATTTCAAAATGATCTTGTATGATTTCTTTTTGCTGTGAATCTAGAGCACCGTCTTGATCCAGGATTTTATAGTGTCTTACCATTGTGACATGAGACTATAGCTTTGGCTTCTAGTAACTTCGCCTGGTTACAAATGTTACAAACCTGTCAGGGATTATCATGAAGAGACAGAAAGATGTGAGCAACCTACAACCACTGAGGGAAGAATTTCTTTCATAAATGTATGCACGTGGATTTTTGAGTTTGTTCTGAATGCAAACTAAAAACGTTTCCCGTTTACCTAGCGCATGTCTTCAAACCTGCCTGCAACATTTGCACAGTACTGTATTCATTCAACCAAGTAGACATTCCCCCCATGAGTGAGTGCATCTAGTGGGTTTGGACTGATCCAATCGCCTCCATCAGTCAGAAAACCAGATCTGGGTCCCTGCGGCAGCGTTCTGGGACTGAGGGGGGGACTCACGGTGGAGGACAGGCGCACAGTTGTTCTTGTCTCCTGAGTGACTGAGACACCAGATGGTTGCTTGATTGATTTTCTGGTCTTCTCTCAATTTGTTATCAGCCTTATCTATTGGGCTGGCCAGACTTTACCCACAATATTAACATTTATGTATGATTTTTTGAAGAGATGTCACCACGTTTATAGTTAACAGTTATGGCACTAAGATGGAGTTTTATGTTGTTCTCAATGTTGATTATATGCAATACAAAATACAACACTGATTAATGTTTTTTTTTTTATTATTTCTGGGACTTATTTAAGATCCTTAAATCTTAAATCATGTGTTTTAATGACACAGTTTACATGCCTAATAATGTATACATGAAATAGATATTAAAGGGGAACTATGCAACTTTTTGTGATACTAAATGAGATGTTGTGGGATGAATGAAGCTTTCTTGCTAGGATCCCTGGAAGTCTCACATCAAGTCGCAGTTCTCACCAAACAGGATTTTACAGAGAAATGAACAGATGTCAAACTGAGCAGACCTGGTGTTTTTGTGTTGAACAGTAGCTTTATGATCGTCTATATATAAAGTATATGTTCTTTGTGTTTTTGAGTTATTCTCTTAAACTGTAGGGGGCGCTCTGTGAAAACCAGTGAAAAGTTGCCCAGTACCCCTTTAAATGTACCTGCTGGTAAAAGGACATGCTGCTGTTGTAAGTGTGTGACTAATGATACCATCTACACTTGTGAGGTGACTTCACATTGTGGGTGTAGCCATAAATATCTCCTCTTATTGAAAACATAATTATTTTCCTGGCGACCATCTGTTATTAAACATGTCCTCTGTAGTAAACCCGCTTCATAATGGCATTATATTGTATGCAAATTTACTATGCCAGCCGCACGTATAGGTGCAATAAAAAAACCACCAGCTGCGGTTGTTTTTTTTTCCAATGGGCCATTACTGTCAATATGTTAACGGGGATGTTTGAAGGATCAGGCAGAAGATTTTAACCTGTTAATAGGGGCTTGTCACTTCATTGGTAGCTGACAATCCCAGTGGGACTCATTTCACTTGGGTTGAAGCGTGCACTAATAATGATGGTGGAGAATGTGCTATATAAATTGAATTGCCTTACCACAATGAAGTAGAGTGTAAAAATGAAATCTTTTCATTGTTGGGTTTAATAAATGAGATGATTTGACAGATGAAGATTGTGTCCTTGTTGTTTGTAGAGTACATTCTTAGGTAGACCTGTCCACCTTACATTATATCAAGCCAATGGAATTATCATACACAAACCTGCCCAAGTTTCAACCAAGCACAAAAAACAAGAACGATGATGTATTGTGGGTTGCTAAAATATTCACCACATTTAGTATTTTTTGAGTTGATTAACATAACATACCAACAACTATGAAGATGTAAAGGTAAGATGAACGTACCACAGTTTGATGCAATTTCAGCGGCATAGTTCTTGAGACAATTTTTTAATGAACAAATAGTGTTACAACATTACATTATATATATATGACATTACATTATACTACATTATACATTGCACTTTCAACTTCCATCCATCCATTTTCTTCCACTTGTCCGAAACCAGGTCACGGAGGCAGCAGTCTAAGCAGGGAACTCCGGCCTTCGACCACTGCCCGATCCACATTGCACCAGCCCTTTTTTTTAAGGGTACCTCTTGCAGGTGGTGGGTCCACGGGAGGGCCACTTTCAACTTGTAAATACTTATTTTATTGTATATTTGTATATTGTACAGTTGTTTTGTGTCTGTGTTATCCCCCCTTCCTAGGACTACAGATGGAAATTAGCTTAATAAACCAATAAAAAAAAATGTGGGCAAAAAATGGGTCTACAGCAATGTATGCATTCCCTCTATTCTGACCACATGGCCCTTACATAAAAGAACATCCCCATAGTATGGTTCTGCCACCACCAGGCTTGTTGGGGTGAGGAAATCCTATGCGACTTTCCCATGCAACCGTGTCCAGTTGTTTTCATCACCAGTCGTCAAGGGAGACGCCGGCGTCGAAGTCGTTTCCTCTTGTAAATGCACTGCCCTGTAGACGGCTGGTGTCCTCCTCCAGTCACCACCCCACACAAGAGCTCTCCAACTGTCTGTGAAGGACATACAAAACCTTTCTTGCATATGAGAAAATATATGCAGTGCTGTTAGTGTATCAGAGTTCTAAAAATAATGACGCTGGAACATTTCTATCCCACAGAAGGCACCACATGAGACGAGCTCGCGTCTGCAGGATGGAAAATCGCACGGAAATCTTTTTAGAAATCTTGGTTATGACAAACTCGAGCTGAAAAAACATGTTTGTGACGGCGCCATCTCGTAACCGTTTTAGCACAAGCTTTTTGAGGAAATAGAGAGAAAAGAGTAAGCCTGTTCCCCAGAGCAGACCCAATCCATCAAGAGCTTTAGACCGAGATTAGATCTGGTTTTACCCTAGTCCTGGTTTTGACAGGGTTGAGAATTCTACAACTCCTCACATTATGACAAACTGGTTACTCAAAGGCTTTTTGTGAAGGCCAATTCCCAAACCGGATAAACATGAAGCAAATATTCGTTGGATTATTTAGTATCTGGATGTCTGTAATATGGATTGGGAGTTGGTGTATCCCAATATTGTAAAATGAATTTCCAAACAGAGCTACAAAGATGTGTGCAGAAAGTTTTTGATCCTTTTTGATCCACACTGGCATCCATACAGAGCTCCTCTTTCCCACTCACCATATGTGTCTTTAATGATAATGCAAAACAGGGCTCCCCGTGGTGCATGTCTTTGGAGAGGCTCGGGCTTCAGTTGTCAAGAGTGAGGAGGAGCATACATGCACACACACACACACACACACACACACACGCACACACCAAAACACCAACACACCAACACACCAACACACAGTTTTATGTAATACCCAATCCCCAGAACAGCTCCGAAGCGGTGCCTGCATACATTAGATGACACACTTTCCGTTTGAGGACCCCAGACAGAGCAGTAAACATGTGAGGCCTAGATACTGAGATAGCATCATATCTCACACTGCGTCACATGGTCTTCACATGGCATCATCATCGTCATCAGGTGGATCTTGTAAATCCAGAGCAGTGACTTTTGATTCAGTGAACTTTGAGAGCTTTTTTTATTCAGACAAGGCTTTGGATAATTCCAATTACATTTACACAGTAGGGTTGTGGCATGGATTTGATGTGTGTCTTGATAAAGGGGCAGTTGAGATATGATTTGGACCTGGTTCAAACCTGGTTCAGTCCTGGTTTATTCCTGGTTTAGTCCTGGTTTAGTCCTGGTTTAGTCCTGGTCTAGTCCTGGTCTAGTCCTGGTTTAGTCCTGGTTTAGTCCTGGTTTAGTCCTGGTCTAGTCCTGGTCTAGTCCTGGTTTAGTCTTGGTCTAGTCCTGGTTTAGTCCTGGTTTAGTCCTGGTCTAGTCCTGGCTTAGTCCTGGTCTAGTCCTGGTTTAGTCCTGGTTTAGTCCTGGTCTAGTCCTGGTTTAGTCCTGGTTTAGTCCTGGTTTAGTCCTGGTCTAGTCCTGGTCTAGTCCTGGTTTAGTCCTGGTCTAGTCCTGGTCTAGTCCTGGTCTAGTCCTGGTTTAGTCCTGGTTTTGTCCTGGTCTAGTCCTGGTCTAGTCCTGGTTTAGTCCTGGTTTAGTCCTGGTTTAGACCTGGTCTAGTCCTGGTTTAGTCCTGATTTGGTCCTGGTTTAGTCCTGATTTGGTCCTGATTTAGTCCTGGTCTAGTCCTGATTTGGTCCTGGTTTAGTCCTGATTTGGTCCTGGTTTAGTCCTGGTCTAGTCCTGATTTGGTCCTGGTCTAGTCCTGATTTGGTCCTGGTTTAGTCCTGGTCTAGTCCTGATTTAGTCCTGGTCTAGTCCTGA
>JAVQKC010063299.1:0-60243 GCA_036025475.1 Philypnodon macrostomus
AAATAAAAGCCTTTACTAGTTAATGGATACAAACATGACTACTTCAAAATAAAAGCCTTTACTAGTTAATGGATACAAACATGACTACTTCAAAATAAAAGCCTTTACTAGTTAATGGAGGTGACAAACATGACTACTTCAAAATAAAAGCCTTTTCTAGATAATGGAGGTGACAAACATGACTATTTCAAAATAAAAGCCTTTACTAGTTAATGGATACAAACATGACTACTTCAAAATAAAAGCCTTTACTAGATAATGGATACAAACATGACGACTTCAAAATAAAAGCCTTTACTAGATAATGGATACAAACATGACTACTTAAAAATTAAAGCCTTTACTAGATAATGGAGGTGACAAACATAACTACTTCAAAATAAAAGAATTTACTAGGTAATGGATACAAACATGACTACTTCAAAATAGAAGGCTGGTAGATCGCAAATCCTTAATAAATCAAGTATTTACTGAACTAAAATAAAACTCAATCAGGGCCAAACCAGGCCTAAACCAAAACAGAACAAAAGCAGAGCTAAACAAGAGAAGAACCAAACCACGTGTATTTTGTAATTCATTGTTGCAGATAGGGATATGTTAGGCTTGTTTATTTGTTAGAAAAATGCAATAGTTTAAGGATAAATCAGACGACCAAGAGTTTCCGGTGAAAAAAACACAAACATCTGTGCATCCACTACAAAGACCAGCTGTGCACAATATGTCAATATTGGCTTTGTACTATTTAAACAGACCAGAATTATATGAGCTACATTTATCAACACATGACCCAGGGGCAGCATTATTTCAGTGGGGCTTGAGGCATCCTAATGTTCCCAAACCCATCAAAAGTAAGTCATAGTGTATATAAAAGTATAAGCCAAGATTAAAACAGGGCTGGATTGGGTCTAAAGCAGATCTAAACCAGGACTAGATGTCAAGCAGGACTAAAGATAAAGAAAGTACAAACTAGGTATAAACGAAGCCTAAGCCAGTTCTAAACCAAGTTTAAACCAGGACTATATAGATAGGTGTGAAACTGGAGTAAGTAAAGGCTAAAGCAAGTACATACTAGGTTTAATGTCCAAGCCAGGATTAAACCAGGTCTGTATAAGTTATAAAGTAGGTATAACCTAAGTTCAAAACTTAACCAGGTCTAAAACTGGGACTAAAATCTTAATGCTATGTGCCAGAAATCGCATAAGGCAATCATACTTCCACTGCAGTCCCCAAACCAGGACTAAAGCAGGCCTAGATTAGGACTAAAGAGGCTAAAAACGCCTTCTACCAATTTAATACTGGTTGTCGGCTGCTAACATCTTACATCTGTAATTTTAATTTAAAATTCTCAGAGATTTTGTTTGGATGGTTGATAAACAAAACACACATTTGAACTGTACGTTTGCTACCACACTGTATAACTGACCACAGACAAAGACACAATGCTGAATATAGACCATCTGGAGTCCATACAAACGCCATTAAGTCTGCAGACCACAGAAGAACAAACTGTGGGCAAAGAACAAGATGTTTGTTTCTGAACTGGAAAATCTCACAGGACCAGAGGGCTCTAAATGCAACACCTCAGTTTCAGTCCAACAATGTCAGAAAGTCACCGACACGCACATGCAATATTTTGGTAATTACTCAAGATATTTGAACAAGGTAAAAAATATATATTAATTTGCGATTGATTAATCTGTTGACTATTTTTTCAGCTAAACAATTAATACCTAAGGACTAAGGACAAAGAAGGTTTTTCATTTTCTGTTACTGAATTAATTTATTAATTCAATGGCCAATTAATCACGATTAATCTAATTTGTTGATTTAGCTAATTTTGTTGATTTAGCAAATATAAAAATTCTAACATGGATGAAAGAATATTCACCTTCTCAAGACAATTAATTTATTTTCTTTATCTTTTTTCTTGTGAGGAACCTATACCAGCAACTATGAGCCTGAGGCGGGGTATAGACAGTTATCAGTTACATGGTAAATTAGTAGTTGTTGTAGTAATGTAGCAATTAGTATTTTTCCTCTTCACAGGCAGATTACAACCAGATTTTTTCCCTCATGTTGTGGTGTGTTGTTTGAACAAGCATATGTCAGCTCCTCAGAGGATTACACTATGGCTATTTATTTCCGAAATAATTCTGAACTATTGGATTTCACTCCACATACACAGTCATAACATTCCCACAGTGCAATAAAAGCAGATACAGTATTGTGTGTGAAAATTTGGACTAACCCAGGATGAAACAAGTTCTACACAAGGACAAAACCAGCTCTTCACAATGTCTAAACACGGTATAAAGTAATAATAAATCAGGACTAAACTAGGACAAAACTAGGACTATTTCAGGTCTAAACCAGGTCTAAATAAGATCTAAGTAAGTAGGACAAACATGGTCTAAACCAGGATTAAATCAGGTCTACACAAGGTCTAAATCATGGCTATACAGTTGCAAGAAAAAGTATGTGAACCCTTGGATTCCTGCATAAACTGGTCATAAATGTGTTCTGATCTTCATCTAAGTCACAACAATAGACAAACAGTTTGATTAAACTGATACCACACACAAATGATGTGTTCATGTTTTTATGGAACACATGTCAACATTCACAGTGCAGGGTGGAAAAAGTATGTGAACCCCTCGGGTAATTGGAGCCAGGAGTCAGCCAACCTGGAGTCCAATCAGAGTCCAATCAATGTGATGAGATTAAAAAACACTATTAAATACAAGATCTACATATTAAGTGGCCAGCGGGTGTATTTGCAAGTTCAAAATTCGAGTCATTCACTCCTCCACCACAGAGCACAGACACAAACTAAAACGTATAAATAAGTACCATTTCACAACCGTATTTCACCGTGCTATCAGCGGGCGCAAGACCATCTCTGGCAACATCCTAAATGAGTTCTTGCGTCCCCCTCGGCAAGATGAAGCATCGCTGATAAAGCAGGACTATGGGCCTGGGCTCTCTAGTTTATACCAGTACTAAATCACGGTTGGTCTGCCGCACTGCACTGCTACTGGGCTAAAGACTCTATAAGGTGGATGGACTAGAAGCATGGACAAAACCCTTTAACTCAAAGACATGTTGTTAACACAAAGAGACCAAAATTGTATGCCAGTTTTTGTGTCATGTCAATTGCAGTTATTTTTTTTTACATTTTGACACTGATAGCAGATTCTAACAAAAACTATAGACTTTTTGAATGTTGTGCCAAAGCATATGAAGGGAGTGGTCAGATTACTGAGGTTTATGTGATTGTTTGAATGGATTGTTGGTGTGCACACTCTAGGCATGTAGCAGTGTAAATGTTGTGCTAATCAATACCTCCAACAGTAGATCACAGAAAGTGTTGTTGTTATTGAGTGTGAGGTGTCCCTGGATACAGACGGCATGAGCTCAAAAAAACAGAAAGATGCTAAAGTAATGTTGACCCTGTTTTTGATTCACTTTTTTGAAGTTATCATTATTATAGTTGCATTGTCCTTGTTCAAGTCTGAGGGGGGCATAACAAATAGCCCCATAACATAACATAACCGTATAAGCAACCAAGCCAATCAGAATTGCGATGGTGGTCAAACGTCAAATATACATAAACCCCTTCTTTAACATAGTCATATCAATCAATCACATAAACAAAGTATCACCTAAAGCCTGACTCATTCTATGTATAGGGTTTTTAAGTGTAAACACGGGTAGATTCTAGCTCGAGGACGGGACTGGATGGCCCACTGGTAAACTAAACCCACAAATAAACAATGGCAAAAAAAAAAAAGAGTTAAAATGCTACTTCTGAAGTGACTTAGTGGAGTTGGTACAACATTTAGCATTCAAGCTAATGCATTCGCCTACAACCCCTACCCACAGTACACACAATTCTTACACTAAAACCCCCACACTTGAAAATTGAGGCAACAGCGGCCATCGGTTATAAAAAAAAAAGACAGCATAGATAGCCTAATACATACTAGCAATCAAACTATAGGAGCAGAGAATAGCATGTACCTTAGCATTAGCGATGCATAGCTCCACTCCAAAACAGGGCACAACAGTCGGAGCAATATTTGAGCATTTGCGAAGCTAAATCATGTAAAATGCAGATACTTGCGCGCAACAACAAACAACACAGACCCCGACCCTGTGCATGAACTGCTCTGGCATGCACACATACTTTACTAATTAGCAGGAGTGGAGGGGGAATATACACACACAGGTGGGAATTTACAATGACCCCATAAATACACAAACAATCAACAATTATTAATATATTGTTATCCTAGTTATCATGTAGAAATCTGGTGAACAAGAGCAAATGATGGCACAAAAAAATCTACAATCCCATTTTCAGGTTTCCAACAAGGAACCAGTTGTAAGTGAGGTACTCTTGACCCTAGTTCAGTCATAATCGGACAAGAACTTTCTTAAGTTTGTTAATAGCAGTGCTTATGTCTTTAGCAGTAACCATTAACGTTCTCACTCCTGTTGATCACAGCTTTAATTGAATATTGGCTGAGTGCACTTGGTCATTAGTGAATTGAGTTAATATGGTGCAAATTAGAAAGTAACGTTGTCCTGAGTCAGTTGGCAGGCACTTGTTTGAGCCTGTGGAACAGCAGAGATCTATTCTGCCAAATCACATTTGATGATGGAGCCAACACCCTCGGTGGAGATCTATGATGATGAAGATGGTTAGGCCAAAGCAAAGAGAATGAAAACTAATGAACAGAGATGAGGGGTATTGCACTTAGACCTCTGTGAAGCAACTTATGCCCCCAAATAATAATGTGAGCTGCACTTTTGATCATGTTATCTAACAAATGTACACTGTATGTCACACATTTAATGACTTGGCTTTTTTATGAGTGTTGTTGTTGTTGTGAGACATTGACCCTCTGCGGGATGCATTTGAAATGTTTTTGTTTAGGAGCGAGGGAAGGAACTGTTAAACCAATCACACGCATCCACAGGGCAGGAGCGCTCTGATTGGTAGATACATCCATTATCTATCCAGAACTAGAATATATTATGTATTTATGTTTTTTTCAAATTTATTTATTTTTTTTCTCTCTCTCTCTCTCTCTCTCTCTCTCTCTCTCTCGCTCTCTCTCTCTCTCGCTAACTTCAGACAGCTGCTTGTTATTCTCCCACCTTCTAGCTTGTGCACATCCTGGTTTGTGCACATCTGTGATAGAGCTGGGAAGAAGAGGATGAGAAACCTAGGTCTGAGCCTTACATCTTTATCGTTGCAAAATTGGAGCTATGCCTTAGGGAATATCAGTGCTTTCCAGGTACTCTTCCTCATTAGATATGCTGTGTTCTGATAAAAGAATATGTCCATGAAAGAAAACTTAGATTTGAGAGAAATATGACATTAGCAAAAGTAAAAAGACGACATTAATTACTCACTGACCAAGGAAATTGCAGCTGATTAGGACTCATCTATCATTTCTGTCTCTTTCACATGCTCCCAGTGACAGAACCGACTCTTTTTATCACATCTAAAGAACCTTCCTTTGAGAAGTCCAAGTTCATTATCTAACATTAGCCGATCTGCAATTAAGCTTCATTTGACAGCACTATGCACAATGAGATCTGATGAGAGCTTCTTGGAGTTGTGACCGAGCACAGTCGTGATGGTTCAAAAGTCCCTCTGTGTTCATGCGATGCAAGTCTTAACGTGAATGCCTTTGAATGGGGGGTATGTGCAGCTTTTGCCCTTCACGAGTTTGACACAAAGGGGTAAATGTGAGTAGAGGGGCACAATCAAAGTCTTGTTTTTCAATGTGTTTCTGAAGGTTTGAGTTTCATTCATTTAGCGCGGCAGTGGCAGTGGTGGAAGAGTTGGTAGCCAGTTTACCAGAAAGTTGGTGGTTCGATCCTCGCCCGCATGGATCTTACTGTTATTGTGTTCTTGAGCAAGACTTTTTACCCACTGCGCTTCTGTATGAACTTGGAAGTAGGATTGTGGCATTGTGTTTGGTGGTATGGCAGCCATGCCTCTGTAGATTGCCCCTGTCAGCTGTGGCATCAAGTAGCTTACCATCACCAGTGTGTGACTGTGTTGGTTATTGACCAAAAGCCAGTAGGTTGGTGATTCGGTCCCTTTTTCTTCCTACTGTTTCTGAATCCTTGGGTAACACACTAAACCAACCATGCCTGTGTATTAATGTGTGTGATTGTAGTAGTAGTTTACAACCAGTTTGTGAGTGCTAAAAAAGCTAATGTGCTTGAGTGGTGAGGCAATGGAAAATGTTCCTGTCTCAACAACTTTAACCACCCAATATTTTAAATAATCTTTGATACGAGACATTTGCTTTAGAACCTGCACTTTTAAGTCCATCGATAATTGCAACCATAAGATAAGGGATTATTCCAACTGTTTTCCATAATTACTTTGAGCTTCATCTGCGGCAGCTCACTGAGCACTGATCACAGCAGGTGTATGTCTCACAGGTCAGTGGGTGTCCTCTGGTCTATCCTGAGGAGCTGTAGTCTGGGAGATGCGACCCACTGGGAATACTAAGGCTAGACTTTAGATGCGTCTTTGCTCTAAATCTCACCGTTCCTTTTACTGATCACAACCGGGCCGTCTCTAGAATCTGTCAGGTAGACTGTATTAGATATCACTGTGCCAAAAAATATGTTCTTGTTCTTGTTTAGCCAGAGAGCAGATGTAATATGAGACATTTTATCTTTGCTGTCTCTGACACTGGCTTGCAATCCTTTCACAGTGTCGTCATGGTCTAGTCGCCTGCAAAAAGAAATGTCCTCAAACTCTTTATTTGGTAACCCTGGTTAGAAAAGGTGGAATTCTCTCTGTATATTTAACAAACACTAAGCATTTTATGAATATACATTTAATAATGATATAAATATGTTTAACTAAACTGCTCCTAATTCTATATAAATTCAGCACCACAAATAATCTGCCCTTCCTACCTCAACCTACCAATTTTCTGGGCTTGGGGCAGGCACAAGGAGTAGGCTGGCTTGTGATATGTTGGCGTGTGATGCCAAAATAGTTTTTCTTTCTCCCTGGTAAAGTCTTTTTTTTCATCAAGGACAAATAATGTGCAGTGCAGTAAGATCTATTAACCAGAAGATGATTATACAGGATCATAAGTTCCAAAAGCTGTGTCGGCTCAGGGCTCAGGAAGCTAAACATAATTAATTAAACACAGACATATTGCCATAATACTTCACAAGGTACCAAATAAGAAATTGAATAATTCCGGCTCTATGTGAGACAAAAAATAAATAAATCTGGGCCCCACAAAGTAAAAATTTCAGAAGAGAGAATTTTAAGTGCACGTTGGTGACAGCCACGATATCATCAAGAAGTGCCTCCCGTTGCTCTGCACTGCCATTGTTGTGAATAAATAATGCTTCCAGCTGGCGTCCCTAAGCTCTTACCTTCTCAGAGCCTTGTTACCCAACACAGGCAGCGGCTCAGGGGCATGAGAAAAGCATTGTTATATAAGCGCTGACCTCCGCTGCTGGATGTCTGCCACCATTGTACAGTATGTAAAGCAGAGTGACCTGGGGTTGTTCTGATAAGTCCAGTTTGATCTTATAATGTAAAATCAAATATAGGCGTGTACTATATCAGCATCAGCTGCAGAGAGCTCCCTAGAGAGGAGGACACATTTACAGTTAACTACTTTAATCTTTCACACCCTACAAGTCAAATGAAACATGTTTTATGATGTAAAGTAGTCCTTTCCTACACCCTACAGACAATTACGTCATAAAACAGGGTCAGATAGTCAATTGTTGAAATTACAGACTACACCTTTAACTTAGCTGTGACACCCATTACAGGATCAGAATAAGGTCAGGTCTAAGGTATTTCTCTATCCCATTATTGGGTTTTTTGAGTTTTTCCTGAACGCGATGGAGGGTCTAAGGACATGGGAAGTCCTTTTTGTTTGTGTGTTTATTGATTGTCTATTAACTTTGTTTATTGTTTGCAATGACCTTGTTTATTGTTTACATCCACCTCTTTCTGTGAAGCCCTCTGAGGCAACTTCGCTGTGATATAGGGCTATAGAAATAAAATTGAATTGAATACAAAATTTCTGCTCTTAAGGTAGATTTTTATAGCTTACATAAGAACTACTATGTTGTGCTGAAATATGTTTTAGCAGCATAAGCCTTGCAGTTAAGTTAATGGTATATATGCACCAGAAACACAGTACATGTTAATAAAATGCATACAATTTTGGCCTAAGCACATCGCTCCCAATGGTTTCCCTATTACTGACGATGATAAGAGGCATCATTAAAAGGGAAACAGTTACGGTGTAGAGACAATGAGAGATAGTGATGGTGATTGCAATGATGATGGTGGTTATTGTCAATGTGAATACTCATTTTAAAAACAGAACAGTGAGGTATTTGCACCATAATCCATTCGAGCGGCTGTTCTAAGTGTCCCGATTCGGCCCCTAATGATTCCACACAATATAATGACAGGCCCCGGTGGGATACACTGGGGGAGATGGTGGATGCGTGGCAGAATCGGTGATGTGGTGTATATTGGAAAACAAGCCTGTGCAGATTATTACATCGCCTTTATGCTCACTCACTATGTTACTTCCTGGTGCCGGTGCCTGAAGAATCATCAGCACAGGCACAGAGATAAAGAATGATAGAAAGAGGTACATAGCAGAAAGCAATTTATCAGAAAATGAATTGGAATGGATTTCTAAAGGTGTCTTGCACACGTTCAAATGAGAGTAAAGAATTTCTATGATCAAGATAAATCAAAGGTACTGCACGTATGTTTTTAGTTGTAATTTGATAACTCCCTGTTGTTATTATGTCTATGTGTATTTCAACTACTGTAAATAGTAGACTGTTAATATTTCGCCTGCATGTCTCCAAATTTACATCAATTAGTAACCACCTTAATAAAAAGCTATCTATCCTGCTTTTTTGTTTGAAGAAAGATAGCACACGTTCACAGACAGACAGTGAAATGTTTGCCCTTGTAGATAATTGGTTTAAAAGAAGGGAAGAGAAAGAACCTGTACCAGACTATTGACATTATTTCTCATTTTATTTTGGAGCACTTGTAAAATTTACTTGATGAATTATCAGTGCTATTTTGTAAAAGTGTGAGGGAAATAAGTATTGGGTTTAGGTCATTTAAATTCATAAAATGCTCAGTGTTTGCTGAATATGCAGAGTGAGGAAACTGACAAACAACATTTGAATCCAATAGAGAATGCCTCCTTCCTCAACCAGGGTAACCAAATAAATACTTCTAAACACAGGCTATTGGACCATGACTGTACTGTGATGATTTCAGAGCCAGCAAGGATAAAATGTGATGTACAAAGAACTGGTCTCAGGCTAAAGAGCACATTTAACTTAACCCAAAATACACAATACGTTTACAGAATTGTAACCTCCAGTGTATATTAACACAAAATATAGTTAATTTGGGTTCATTTCAATCTCCTTTTGTTAATATTTTACACATTTTCTGTTTTCCATTTATCCAATTCAAAACCAAATAGGGAGGCCTTAACCTCACGTCAATTGACAAAGAAAGTGAATGGGTCTGTCAGGCCAGGCTAGATCCTACAAGCTTAATCCATGCTTCTCGTCATCACCATCATCATCATCATCATCATCATCAACAACTTGCAAGTGCCTTCGAAAGACCTTAGGCCCGTTGTCCTTGCATGAACAGTGAAAAGTCTACAAACATATGACTATTTCAATGGTCATAAAACATCCACAACAGCCAAATAATTCAGCGGAAAAGCCGGAAATCATCTAAAATTGATGAAAACTCTCAAAGACGTGGTTGCACCACACATGGCGCTGGGCTCGGAGTGCTGTCAGCCTCACTGCTGCAGTTATTCATCAAAGCCCCTTCTCCTTTTCATCTCCAGCTCGTCATCATTGACTCCTCCACATACATGACGGAGAACAGACCGGAAAGATGCCGCTGTGGGCCACATTCAAATCAAATCATCATAAAACCAAAGAAATAAATGGGCAGATGAATAATGGATGGAAGGATTGAAATGACAAGTTGCCCAAGAAAGATTCCGGTCAAGGTCCTAAAGGGTCTCATTCAATTTCACTAATGTTATTCATGACACATGTAGTACCATTTCAAGAACTATCCAAGAATGGTGATTTCACAATACAATCACTATAGTGTCTAGTAAAATGCATTACTCCTAAATAAATAAAAATGTGTTATGCAAAAGTGGTATTTCAGTGAAGTCTGAGATTTGAACCAATGTAAGAAATTCTGCATGCATAATCTATCTTTGAAGGTTGACGTGCTGTTTAGTGATGTGTCAGAGTATCCAAGATTTACCTACGCCTGGGGGTCATTTTTTCGGTAGCGTTGGCATGTCTGTCTGTCTGTCTGTCAAAAACTACTGAATGGATTTCGATGAAATTTTCAGGGAAGGTCAGGACCATGATGACACAAGGACGAAGTGATTCTGGGACTGATCTGGATCACCGCCTGGATCCAGGATTCACTGGAATGGGCCTGAGGTGTCAAAGTACTTCTCTTCTCTCCCACCCCTCCTGTGTTGTGAAATCTGTGGTAAGTAAGAGCACTGTTGTCAGTCTAATGCAAAACATGATGCTTTAAAAACCAGGTTAAACTGTGTGTTGAAAAAAATAATGTTTACTCAGGTTTTATGGACTTTTAAACAATTCACTTTTTATTGATTTTAGTGGGCCTTGTTTGTAATTGTTTTAGCAACCTTTTTATACTCAATTTTATTGTTAAACCGTTACCACTCTCTGTCCTCCTTGGTGCTCACACCGGGTCTTCCCTCACATTAGTTGCAATCATTTCATCTGGCCTTTTCATCCATCTTCCACCATTTTACACAACCCCCCTACATTTGCAGATACATAATGTTCATATTAATTCCCTTAGTGCATATAAGCTACCCTGGCGGGGGTCTTTCACATGGATTGTGCTAACCTGACTGGTCAGATGGTTTCACAAACCATGAGTATATTAGGATTTTTCAAGGTTGAAAAGAATTGAATGTGAAAAGTAAATGTTTTTGTTAAATAGGGGCAGAAAATATAAGATATATTCTTCTCTCTGCTCCTTTTCATTCAAGTTTTGTATTGTCATGTAGACACGTCTGCTTGCTATTTTAATTTTAAATGAATGAAATAACTAAATAAATAACTTGCCTAAAACATAATTCATTCAGTCATACAAAGACATGTGGTTTGTCTAAGTCCCTATTTTGTTGACAAATTTTAAACACACCCATTACGCCCAAACTATTTTTTCTGCTACAGTTGACTGAAATCACCATGGCTCAGCATACATATACATATACTGTATTTTGGTGAGTTTGTGAATTCACATTCCAAATCAAGAAAGATAGTATAGTATATCATATCAAAGCCAAGGGTTGAGGATCTAATGTCACTTACACTGAAGACGTTATTCCTTTCTCTATCTGATATTTGCTAATTGAAATGTTGCATGTATTGTCTACCTAATTGCATTCAGAGGGAGTTTAATTGGCATCCAGATGTACTGCCCACTGGAAATCCAACTAGAATCAAAAGAGATAGAACTTTCTTTATATAAGGTCTTTTTAAAGAACTTGGCTGACTAATCCAGCTAAAGTGAAGGCTGTCATAACACATTTTATATACAGTATAGATTATTCAAATAAATAATGCAGCAGCCTCAACTCAAGCTGTCTGGACATAAATGAATTACATTTGATTTGAGAGACTGCATTCCACCCAATTGCCAAAATTACAAATAGCTGATTGGAAGTACAAGTGGTTTATTCTCAAAATGAATGTTGACGTTAAAGGAGCTCACGTCACTCATATGCTATTCAGTGGAAAACCTGCTCAGAGACGGGAAGTACCCACAAACCCATGACACTGGCTACATCTCAAACCTAATCAATACAGACATGGATGCATCACAAGGATCTTCTAGTTCAGGGGTTAATGCTACAATGAAGAATCAACTAAAAATACCCAGATCCAATAATCCCAATTCACATCAGAAGGTGTCTAGTTACTAACTCCTTGTGACTGGACTCCTTGACTCCATCCTGCAATAGTTCAGAATCGTCTTAAAAATGTCTGGATTCAAACTTATAATTGTCTTCTATTACTGACCTTTTTCTGAAAATTCCATCAAAACCCAACAATTACTTTGGAATTATCGTGCGCACATATTAACAAAGTAACTACCCAAAGCAACAGTGGAAAGAACAGCTTTATTGGTAGATCCCAAAAATATTTCAAGTTAGCTTAACATGCTAACATACTGTAAACCTTATATAATTTTGCCTGACCCTAAGAAAGAAAGGAGCTTCATTCACCCCACAACAACTCCTTTAGCCATTACATTGATTGCAACACTGTTTAAAAAGTTAATATAATGAATAGTGTCTTTTCAATACTGCACACCTGTTTGTGACCTTGTAGGAGGATGGCCTCAGTCGAATTCTATAAAAGATGTTGACGTCAGGAGCGGCCATTGTCCCTGTCTTTCCCTGTCACTCTCCTTGTCCCGCTCTTTCGGCCGAGGACAGTCCTTCCAAGGGATGCCAACACTTCCATCGGAGCCACTTAAGAAAATAAGTGGCTGCCATCTTTGCACCACTCTTTAATGACTCCAAAGACATCAGGGAATCCAAGGAACAACCTCCAATAATAATGTTTGGACAGTACAAGTGTGTCATTCAGGAAGTCCTTCAAGTTTGTACAGTGACCCCTGAAAATCATGCAAGTGTCAAAAAGTAAGGGCGACATGAGGACTTCAGTCAGGTAATGTGAGGTGAAACTCCACAGACTTACATCACTAGAAATGGACAATGTAACATTTCTTGCAAACTGCAGCTTCACGTAGGACAGTTACATAAATATCTCTTACATATCTGAAAGACTGCTGTAACATTCCATTTGTAAACAAAGTGTATGTGACTTTTAGATAGTCCAGTTTGAGCCAAAGTACTTACATACATTACATGATTTAGTTCTGCTTATTCTACTCAATTATATTATAGCTTACCACATTTTATATCTTGCCAAAGTCCCACTTTTATTGGAGGGATCTTTTTTTTATAGAAACATTACATTGTTTTTGAAAAAGCCCAAATATAAATTTAAAAAGTACATTATTGTTTATAATAGCATACATTTTCAAAATGACAATAGCCTACTTTTTAGATCCAATATTCACTATACTGCAGAAATCCCAAAAATAAAATAAAATAAATAAATAAATAATAAATAATTCCTCAAGTTAGCATACATCAAGTTAAACCATCTTACATATTAATACTGAAGACTGAAACATACATTATTTTAATGTCTTAGGGGGCTTAATCACGTTAACCTTCACAAAGCCATACAAAGAGCCACATCTACATACTTTACGTGCATGCACAGTATATTTTCTCTTCACATTCCCTTACATGGCTTTGTGAAGTTGTTATATGGCTGGTTTACTTTCAATATAGCCTTGAAGTTCAGTGCACACGGTAGACAAACTCCATTTATTAACTACTGAGTGACTAATGAGACGTGAGCTGTGCTTTAGTGTCATTCTATTCAGACACGTATATGTGTTTTGTGAACATGGTGTTATACATTGGAACAACAATCCCTTTTGGCTGGCCATAGCTGTAAGGTGAAGAGGTCACACTGAATGGAGTAGATGATGTCAGCAGTTCCTTAGCAGAGCGTTGTGGACATGCACATATGGAAGAGTATCAGTGTGACTTTGAGGCAGTGCCCTTAAGCTGAGTTGAGTGAGTTCAGATTGGCAGAAAAAACTATGTAAGTGAGTCCAAACTCATTTTACTGCCTATCACATTATGCACCATTTTCTAATTTTTTTAATGGAAAGTATGTTGTATTTTTATTGTTCTGATAAGAGGAGTCATCAAGAAGGAGACACTCCTATTGGTTTGTCTGCTGAGCTGATAATACAGGAAATGAGTAGCCTGACTACACAGCAAAGCAGCAGTCAACAAAGGAAAAGAAAAACAGTAAAATTGGGATCTGGGTAAATCATGTATTTGGTAATGCAGATCAGTCAACTCAAAATGCATAACTCGCAGGGCTGACACATAGACATACAAATATTCTCATCCTACTTGCTAAAAGGTGAGACCCCTTAGCCATCCAGCACCCCAAAACGAGGAGGGGGTTAAAGACCATATACAAACCTCCAAACATGTTCTGCTATTATGTTGCCTTGCATTACTTAGCACTTATAGCACACATATAGAGAACAATTACCAGCAAACGGTCGCGGAGAATGGCAGCTATAATGCTCCTCAAAGCTGCTCCTCTGCCTCATTTCCCACTGCGTCGCATGGATTAAGGCCACTTTACATTTGGTCGGAGTGCATCCCATCCGCTAAAGTTACACACGTGTGCAAAGTCCCACAAGCTTAAGTGTTTTACTGGCATACGAAATCATGCTTTAAATGACCAATCTAATGTTGATTATCAGCTCACACCTAACAGAGTGGAACTTACTGCAAGGACAATGGCTCATAAGGGTTTCGTGAGTGCAGAAGAAAATCCAACAATAAAGCATGTTAAAGGATGATTTGGGTGAATTTAAAGACCTTATTGTTGGCATGTAATGCTTATAGTCATACAGAATACAGTTGCAAGAAACCTTTGGGATTACTCAGATTTATGCATAAACTGGTCATACATGTGTTCTGATCTTCATCTAAGTCACAACAATAGAAAAAACAGTCTGATTCAACTAATACCACACACAAATGATATATGTTCATGTTTTTATGGAACACAACATGTCAATATTCACAGTGCAGGGTGGAAAAAGTATGTGAATCTTTGGATGTAATAACTGGTTGACCCTCCTTTGGCAGCAATGACCTCAACAACGTTTCTGTAGTTCAGATCAGACCTGCACAACGGTCAGGAGGAATTTTGGACCATTCCCGCAAAACTGTTTCAGTGCAGCAGTATTCTTGGGATCTTGAGGTCATGCCACATCGTCTCATTCGGGTTATGGTCAGGACACTGACTGGGCGACTCCAGAAGGCGTATTTTCTTCTATAACTAGCTATTCCCACAGTTTTATACTCCAACTAGGCCTACGCGGAACCAATGGGCACCTTATTCAGACATTGTGTGATTTCTAAGGGTTTTTTTTGTTAACAAGAGGCCCCGACATTCCAAATTCAATCCAAAATGGCCGGCTTCCTGTTTGTTGTAGGGTAGGGTCATAATAATATTTTATGTTGGGTACACTGTGGAGAATCAATGTACCAAGTTTCATTGCTCTCTGCCAAAGTAAGTGTGTCCAGACTCCCATAGGGGTCATAAACATGGGGGCGCTATAGAGCCATTGACCTCTGTAAATTGCATATGTACATTAAATATACACTAGCCCGGATCACTCTGTGATTTGTTTATGTTTATCAAGATGAATTACTTAATTAAAATGCTCCTGGGCATTAATTAGTTCATTAATCAATTGTCATTCATCATAGAGGCACCAAAATTAATGGACGGATGTAATTCCATAATATAATAATTATCAAAGTGAGTAAAAATATTAAATTGACGTACCATAGACGACTGAGCATACTTGTAATCACCACATTTAAGACAATGAATTCCTCCCATTTCATCTGCTGATTGCAAAGACTAAAGTGTTTGCTGAGGAAAACCTCTGTGACAGTATGGTAATCATGATGACATATAATAAACCTTATAAAGGATACAGGAAAGCCCTGATACAGCGCTGTAGAGCACAGTTCATGAGACGAGAAGCTCCCAGGACTTTGAGACACAACCACTCCAGCTTGGGCTGACTGGGCACAGCACATTCACCAATCTTCACCCCCATACTTCTAAAGAGGAGAAATGAAAGACTGTTCACGACAACTGAGCACTGTACACTCAAAACTACAAATTATATATATATACACAAGTACTTCTAATATAATAATAAGAATTTCAATAAATGCATCTTGAATTTTGTCATATTTGGGGTTTGGTAAAGAAAACATGACAGTGATTGACCTCATAAGTCACATTGAATGCACTGAGATCGATAATCAGACTATTGCAAGATGTCAAGCAGCCATTACACTTATATTCAAATTCAACTGCCCATCGCATGTGTATCTGATCTAACTTAAGACTGGCTAAAAGTAATCCATACTTCACAAACCCACCTCTGAATCTTGGTGGGGGACAGGTCAGTCAGCTCCCGGAGAGCCTCCACCAGCTTCATGTCTTTCAGTCTGTTCACGCATTGTTCAACCTGCAACAACACGCACATTCAATAAGCATATATCCTTGTTTTTGTTTACGATTGTGTTCAGAAAAGCTGTAAGAAGCGAGCTCAAACCTGCTGTAAGCCTTTGTAAGCCTTGTTCCCTCTGTAACTGTTGTTAAGGATATACAGCAGCTCGTACAGCACTCGTATCTCAGTTTGAAGGATCTCGCTATCAACGAGCCTAAGCACCGTTTCATTTTCCACCAAGATATTTTTGACAAGTAAACCTAAACAGAGAAGAGAAGCAAACACACGTGGGTCTGATCGTTGTCGCTTTACTGTCATTTTCACAAAATACCATCTAAATGCTGTGCAAATACACGTATTATTAGTGACATACCTGTTTTTGAGGTGAAATGAATACGCACACTTGAAACAGCACTTGGAAAGGGAATGTTTACTTTATTCCACGGTTCCTCTGCCATGCTTTCCTGCAAAATCAAAGCGGAAGTAATGCAACCAATAGCATTCAAGCATGAAGCCACGTGGTAGTGTGCTTTAAAGGCGTAGTCCTCACAGTAATCGATGGTTTGAAATATATATATTTTTACTCAGAATTAGAGTATATTTGATTGCTGTAAATAAAAAGTACCGCAGATAATCATCCCATTAGAACTAAAAGCAAATCTGTAAAAAATATCAGTATGACGACGAATCGGCCCGTTAACCAGTGAACTCGAGGCATAAATAATAAAACATTAATTTTCCATTTGACGAGTGTACACATTTATTTGCCTGTTTATTTACTCTTTAAATTGTCTATAGTAATTTGAACAAAACTCTTACAATTACAATGATAAGTGACTAGACCAAGGAAAACAATGCCCATTTCAACTGGTTCTAACAAAAATAGTCTTTATTGAAAAATGAAATATATAAAGTAAGACAAATCAACTGTACAATCAGATTACAATGGTGTGTGCTTGTTGCTCACTCATCCACGTAGTTACATATGAATTGACTTCCTCCATCATGGACTCTTCTGACCTTCCTTTGACTTCGAGTCCATGGCTGCCCCCGTTCAGCCACAATACATCCGCCTGTGCCTTAATATTCTGTAGCACCTTGTTAAAAAGATCCTAAAAGACACAAATCACAATAACACATATTGTTAAAGGCATGTCATCAGTATCTTGTCCCCCACTCAATCCTGTATATGTATTTCTTGCATTGGATAGTAATTATACAATTTATCGCATATTTTATTTTATTTTCATACATTTATTTGTCACTTCTTATATTTTTAATTTAACACATTTCTAGGATTGTAACTACATCTTTACTTAACAAAAACGTTATTTATTTAGAACGCAATACTGTATATACTGACTCTGTCACACATGTCGTCTGCAGTCCCTGACACAAACAGCACAGCCACTTGTTGGGGCAGTTGCCTGAGGTCTTCACTGCGCTGGTGGGAGGCATCTCTCTGTCCTGGGGGGTGCAGGGGGAAGGAGAGGCAGATAACGCCCTGAACTGCATCCTCTGTCTCTTCACTCAACTGTCGGGTCAGAGCTACAGCAGCACGAGACCCCATTGACCTGCCTGGAGGAGGGTCACAAGAGAATCAAGAATCAGATGAGTGCTCCATCACAATGTCGACACAATCTCTGATACAATCTAGAGTCAGATCCAGGCTACTCATTTGTTTTTACTTCAGAGATGTTTGTGTGGTTAATGTATTTTTAATATTCGGATCAGAATGGCCCACCTGGCACCTTGGTGCAATGTAATAGGCTGATTTTCTATTTAAGCTCACACACATGTAAAGACTCGTAAAGAAACCTCCACTGAGTGTGTATCCTCTTTAGTTATAATTTAATGTAAGATGTATGATGCTTACCACCAGCAAATATGTATTTTATTGTAGGCATTTGTGATTTCATATAGTCCTACAGAAGAAAATGTAAAGTTAAATACTAGACAGAACTCTAAAGTAATCACCTAATGTCTCTTCTTACCCAGACAGCACGATATGCCTTCACTCTGAAACCCAGATTTAAGCCTTTGCATGTGAAGCGCAGACATATAAAACCTTTAGATGCTAAGCCATGTGCAAGAGAAACCAGGTGTCTGAAGTTCATGTCTCCACCAGCTCCATGTGTCAGAATCACTCCAGTGACTGCAGCATCTTTCTCTGAGGCAGGACTGCACAGAACTGCATCCAGCTGCTTGGTCCCAAACGGGATTTTTAAAGATTCCTGAGATTGAAAGAAAATAATTTGTACTTTATACTGTGCTATCATATGACATCTCAAATCAGAATGACATGACATCAATGTAAAACTATAACTGTTAGAGATTTACCTCGACAAACATGCCCACGCTCATGCTTATAAACTCATGCCAGTGTTCTTCTTCTGGCGACTGCTTTCACTTAACTGTACGTGACTGACACATACTGGACAGGAGTTGTCACTACAGCTTTATAATAAGTTATTGGAAGTAAAAACTTTTACTTTTATTATTGAGTAGTATTAAGAAAAACATTTATGTATGGATGTTTCAGTTGGCCAGACTGATTGTATATAGTGGTGCAACTAACAGTAAAATCTGGTTTGCAGTCAAGTTAGAATGAGCAAAAAACACAGGTAGGTACAAAATATTTATTGTATAAAAAGCTATTATTAAGATATTTCAAATTATTATTATTTAGACACTTTCTCCAGCTGCCAGGTCCATCAAAGTTCATCCTTTTCCTGAAAAATACAAATAGAAATATGAAAATGAATTGGTAAACATAGTAAAATTACATGCAATTATAATCTTCCTCGTTTAATTTGGTTGCAGACAATAACAGCAGTGCAATGCTATTTTACCGACACTAGAGGGAGCCAAATACTGCAGTAAAGTTGAAACGTATGCAATAAATTCAATTTGTCTTATCTGGGAATTTTGTTTCAGGCTTATCAATTTCACTTCCTCATAGTCACTTTCATATTCTTGGGATGGGATATTTCTCATGTAACAGACAAAATACTAATAGTGCGTTAGTGGTTCTGTTAATTTTGAATAAGATAATAATTGCATATATCATATAATTTGCTAAATGTAGCCTGAAGTTTTGTCTAGTTGGATAATTAAGCCTCACAGCTGTTTGTGATCGGTTCCTCTGACAGTAACAGGGAAACAGCTCATCAGTGGGCTGCTCCACAAGCTCCATGTCTTTATGAACCTGGGGCTCCGTCACTTGAAGTTTAGCGTATTTCTATAAAAAAATATCAGAAATGTAAATGTAGACGAGAATAAACAAACTAAACACACAAACTAAATCCACATTTTTAAATTAATACAATTGAAATGTTACCCGGAAAAGTTTGTAGTAGTAACAAAATATCCTGTCTCCCATGAGGTGACTGCGGGCAAACTGCTGCCCTTTCTGTGCAATAACCCTTGCCTAAACAGCAAACATTACAAAGATTATAAATTATACAGTATAGTCCAAGCCTGACTCAGCATATACTTCATAATTACCTCTTCATCGTGGTCACGAGCCCACTGGATCTTCTCCAGCAGGTCTCCAAGGTCTGCCCTGATGGGGATGTAGTGCTCCCATGGCTGAAGTTGGCTGTAGAAGTGCTCATAGTATCCAGAGTCCTGTTTTAACACAACACTGTCTCCGGCGAGTAGGTAAGGGATTCTATATGCCGCCACAGTGCCGTCAATGTTTATCTGGTACTTGTACTGGAGTGAAAATAAATGCAAGACAGGTTAATTCTGTAATAAAATTCAAGGTAAGATCTGATTCCTTTTAGAATGTAGGCTGCACAAAATAATCACAAGTCACAAGTCAATCCTACTGCATGTAACATTCAACCACCCAAAATAAAACAATAAATAGTCATGAATAATAAACAACCTAAAAAGGTAAATATATACTCTTACCTTGAAAAAATCAAAGAATGATACATGTTTGACTAGTGGTCCATAAAGGCTTTCATTGTGCTTGAAGAAGAAAAAGTTGGTGAAGGCGGCATCGATCATTTTGGGATGAGCTCTGGAAAGTTTCACCAACTCCAGTCGCTCCTGTCGACTGTCCCGACCTCTCCAGAAAGCTGTGGCGTTCTTCTGTGGCCACAGAGGTCCGGTATTTGCCTGGACTGACATCATATCAAGACTTACTCTGGGGATTAGAAAATACGAATTATAATAACGATCACTTAATGGCCACTTTATTAGTTACACCTGTTCAACTGCTAGTTAACGCCCATAACCTGCAGAAGGTCGAATCAAAAATAAAAATGAGAAGAATAGTGATTTCAATTACACAGAACATTGTATGGTCCTTATTGCCTGACGGGCTACTTAGGGTATTTCAGAAACTTCTGATTTAAAAGCTCTAAACGAAAGATCTAAACGCACCCCAAAAACAGAAAGTATGCAGTAAACAGCAGTTTGTGGATGAAAATGTCAATTTTTGTTATTAGAGGTCATAGTAGGATGGTAACATTGGCTTGAAATCATACAAAGGCTATACTAACAGTGATGACCCCTCACATAATACTGAGGCCACTTTATTAGGTACAGTGTCAAAGATAATAATGCTTTTTTGTGTTGTGTTTTGCAATTTATACCTTCCCATAGTCTCAAGTACAGACTCAGTCAGGTCATAAGTTGGCATGACAATATCTCTTGTGTTGTTAGAGCCACACCAGGAGAAGATGGGGTGGATTTTATCTGAGGGTTTCCTCTTCTCCAACGGCCAGTCTCCCAAGTTCACGAAAAACTCAATATCAGGAAGACGCACCTGGACTCAAAAAAGTAAAAAATAGATCATGCAACAAATATGAAAGAGTCTGCGATAGATACACTTACCTTTCTGGTCAGTGACAGAAGAATTGCGTCCATAAAAATTCTGAATCCCACATGTTCTCCAAATGTTTTAACATAGACCTTTGGAGAAAAACACAGCATTCAGTTACATCTACACGCAGCCTATTGTAGTAAGGCGTGGCATTACTTTTTAAACCATTGTTAAGTCTGCTAAGGACACGGCTGTATTGAAACGTTGAGATTGTGTTTTGTGAAGGAAAAAGACAGCGGTAACAAGGCATGCACTTATATGAATGATGATTGATGACCGGTGGTTTACATTCATAAGCAGCTTCGTGTGAACATGACTTTGGATCATGGATAGACCTAGATCAACTTTTGGCCCGTATTTTGAACAACATCAACCAAAGAACAACTGACCTCCTGACCTCCTGGGGTTTACCTCCAGGCAAGGGTTAGTGTAAACATCTCCATTTACTGTTTTGGACTATTCATCTTTACTTTACAATAGGATTTCATGTTCTACAGTCTGAATAGTAAAACCCTGAACCTGATCATTTTTGTGATTGAGAGACATTCTTACATTACACCAGAATCATATACTATACACCACAATTTCATTGCATTTTAGTTGATTTGTGTCAACAGAGGGAGCATTGAATCTTGAATTGACTGAGCAGCAATTCCATATAGTTACTTGAATCCAAGTCAGTCCCGCTATAGGCTCATAAATGTGACATGTATGCAATGAGGTGGGTACCTTGTTGTTTTTGACTGTATAATGACAGAGGCTTTGTCTCTGTCCAAATCGCTGGGGGATCTCCCGAGCGATACGATCTAGGTCAACACTCTCAAAGATGGACAGGTCTTTGTCTATTTGAGCAAAGGACTCTGGACACTTCATGTGTTTCTCCCAAACAGCACCACTTGGCTGTGGACAGTTACAGCCCTCGTGGTAAACCGGACCTAGAACCAAAAACATCATCATTAGTAGCCATGGTTTAGAATGTTTGATTTTCTATAAAACAAGACAAATATATGCTCATATGACTTTCAAATGAATAAAGACAGTTTGTAAAACACATGTATTTTCATATGATACTACATAGTTTCATTGTAGCCAATAAACATAGTGGTATTTGTGTACTAATACTACTAAAAAGACTTTAAGTGGTATTGGAGCCGTATTTAATGATGTATTAACAATATGTTCAGTCATTCATCCACCTAACACATGGAACGCTCTTGCAAATGTTATACCTTTGAGAGTGTATGGGGACTGGGCCACATGCTTGTCCTTGTGCATGATGTGAATATGGAGGTCTGTGTAAGTGGCGTACATCCTGTAGCGAACTATGAAGGAGCCATCTTGTCGATCCAGAACTTGAACCCAAATCCTGGTGAACTGTTCGGCCGGAGACACTATGTTGACTTCATATGTCTTCTCACCGGGGGACGTCGTTAAACTGCGCACAAGATAAGACAAATGAAGTATATTGGCCTGTAAAAAAGCACCAGTACAAAGTTCAAGTTCAGATAATCCAGTACAATTGAATATTCTGGTTGAACCACAGCATAGTCTGGTCCCACGTCTACAGAGTTACTACCAAATGCAATGTTGTGTTTCTACAGTTTCAGCAGACGATTAATAAAGCTGTTATTTGGGAAAGTTATGAATGGACGTGCGAAAAGGTGAGCCGTGTTGTGACGCAAAACCTAGTGTGAAAATAACCCCACAGTGTTTTTACACATGAACATTGGGCCCAGGAGAGACTGGGATGAATAGAGTTAGGTGGAGGCTGCATGGTTTTGACCTGAGGCATATGCTTTTATGTCTGGGATCAGACTACACACTGGTTTACAATTACAGGCCGGGGTCGACAGCACGTGAGGATGTGATTAACTATGTGACGTATGTATGGGCACAGCTGTTAATGTGTGGACCATTATATATGAAATACTGTTTTTTCTCACATACCCAAATCACTACTACAATGGATCACTGTTTTTTGTCAGACATAATTCTGCACAATTTTAGGTCAGGTGTGTTCATTTGTATATGACTTTCCAAAATGTCACCTTGATATTGTTGCATGTTTTTAGATGAATGTGCAGAAGGGTGCAATGCAATATTTTGCATCCATGTAGTACCAGGCCAGTGACACATATGAGAAATGATGACAAAATGATCTGATTTACGTCATTTCTTGATTACGTTGGGATTCTTCTTCTTTTTATATATATATATATATATACACATATTTATTATTTTTTACGCCTAGAGCTATCACCGTGTTGAATTTATTTTTTATTTTTTATTTTTTACTTTATTTGGATAGTTTTTAAGATGCATTGAATATCCTAACCCTTATACAGGTTACATGCCGTAACACAGAGATAACCTCACTACAGTCCTTACTGACTGTCCATGACTTACTTTTTGCCGGTGCCGTCTACCGCCTGTATGTAGAAAAAACGTGCAGGGAGGACCACGTTAGGCTCGAGTCCAGGTCCCCACACCAAAGTTTTAGCAGCGCTCGGAGACGAACCGCCCTCAGCTCCGGGGAATTCATTTCTCACCAAATTTAGCCAAAATATTAGCAGCAGCCGCCACAATGTAAGCAACATGATGGTCCAGGGTTGACTTTCTTCTGGCTCCTCACAGGTTGCACCAAATAGCCATTAATGGTAAAAAATGCATGCTAAAAAATGTGCATTTCGGGATTACGTGTCAGTCCACTCCTATATTCCGTGAAAATGCTAAATGCATGTGCCATTAGAAGTCCATAGCCCGTATATTGTGAATAAACTATATTACTACAGAGCTTTTCCAATGCATCTTCTAATATTCAGCCCTTCCCGTTAACCACATTCCAGTACAGGGAATACAGACATACAAGAACACATCTGGTCAATGAGGGAGGGGCGGGAGTGAACGAGAAATATGGCATGTGATTGGTGGCTTCCCTTACAACCCTACAGCTGATTCGCTAAAACGACGTTCGATTTGTGAATGAGATTCTGATTGCACCAAATACCGGAAGTAAGATCATTCATTTGAATTCCATTGAAAAAATCTTATGACTATTGATAACAATGAAATATGATTTGATTGATAATTTAGTTGTATGTTGTTTATATGTATTGCTTCTAAATTCATTTTTGCACTACCTGCTAATAAAAATAAAAATTTTCTCTGGGATTTTTTCTTGGAGTATTATTTTATATTCTTCCATTTGCTGTAATTTTCTTGTCCTTTAACCACAGGGTTCGAATCCCTCTCAAAACTGTGCGTACTTGTAGGAATCTGGTTGTGTGATTGGCAGTCGGAGAGGCCGAAGCCGTGATATGACAGCCGCGCTTTCATCAGATTGCCCCAGGGCAGAGTGAATGAATATTGCAATTGTAAACAGATGCATTATAAATAATTACATTTAGTGAATCCGAGAATTGATGATTTGAGTGGACATTATATAGTCTGGATAAGTAGCATCAAATAAAACAGAGACCTCAACTGTGTACATCAATCAATGTTTATTTCTGTTTGCGTTTGCATCAACATATTATCATTTCTTTTTTAAAGTTCTAATACACTTGTATAATATCAAGAAGAACAAAAAGTGGTAGAATCCATTGAAATAAGACAAACTTTGCTGCCATCATCATCATCATCATCATTGAGAAAACCAGAGAAATATATTTTTGTTTTTTTTACTTAGATTACTTACTACGGTGTGAAGATCTACGGTTCCAGTGATTTAGACAGAGCCAGCATTAGTACAACATATACAGAGAAAAATAGCGCGACAAAGTCTCAATCAATCTTTATGTTTTTTTGATTTCCTCATGATTCAACTGTACAATTAATATAAAAAGCAAAAAACATACTAACAAAACACCCTGTGAGTAGAAGTCAGTTTTTTTTTTACTTTTTAAACTACTTTTTTTGTGTATTTTCTCTGCCATTGACAGAACTGCACTGAGCACAAATTCTATTGACAGAACAGAAACGAGAGAAATATCTTGATTAAGACACCTTTCGAAATGATGTATTCCCTTTCATTTCAGTAGTTGACCTGATAACGGTGATCATAAACTGACATTTTTTGCCATAAGGATGAATTGAAACATGATTATTATGCTCGTAAAGGCCCGATATGGATTATGGATCTCAATAAGTTTGGTTTTTCCGATCAATTAAAAAATACAGACGAATACACAAGTACAAAGTATCCTCCTCACTTCAAAAGTTGTTGCGTCATGTGGCATCGACATGTACAACACAATCACAATATGATACACGACCATGTATCATGAAACATTTGTAAGTTTTTAAACATACAAAAGCCTTCAAATGAGAGGCCATCACCATCAAATATAAGACACACACATTGACTCACACCTGAAGATCACTGCAAAAATACAGCTTTTTACTTTATCACTTTTGTCACAAGGACTTTGTAAATGGATGTGACACCAGCTCCTGTTTGTAGTTCTTCACAGAGACAATCATTAGATAGCACTTGTGTTCAAGAAGTACAGTAGAAGACGACCCATTCTGGTTTAACTATGATACAACGATTCAATAGCAAAGGATGAGGGTGTGGTTTTGGTAGCTTTGGCAGAGAAAGAGTCGGTATGGTTTCAAACATGAGGCACTCTTCTCCGCCATTTCACTCTAGACATCTACATAGACGATCCAAATGGCACAATCAAAGTGCACATCTGACAAAGGCAGCTAAGACTCAAATGATCTGTATCAACAACGTATTAACACATATAAAAATAAAAACAACACCCTCAAATGAATCTGGTTGGATATGATGATAATAAATGCCCTCTATGGCCAGCTCCCATCAATACTTCTCATGTAGCTTTCAAAGAATACATTAGCTCTTTGTTAAGTAAATTCACCTGTTTTTATGGCACATGATTAGTAGGACAGTTTTTACTATAGATACAAACACAATATTCAAACTCATATCTTATCTTTCAGCCTTTCCACACCAATTCATTTTGCCTTTATTGAATTGTATTTGGGGAATTGATTATTATATGTTTAGTGCTCTTTTAGCAGCAGCCAAAAAACACAAAATGAAAAGTGAAATCTGTGCCAAGAGTTAATACTATTGGTTTGTGGTTGCATTGTGCAACTCTCATTAAAAATAACATAGTAAAACATATATCTTAGTGTCTGTAAAGCTAGCTATGTGCACTATACTGTGTCAAGTAATATTTGCTGAAGAAAAATATAAATAAAGAGAATATTTTTTCAAAAAACAGGGAACGTAACATAAGATTTGGCTTAATAGCAATGCGGGTATACATTTCCCTTTTTATATATAGTTTTTTGTCAGTATTTCAAAAAATATAAAGTTTTCATAGTTTCTGTAGTTGGCTTACATTATTAAATAAAACTTTGTATTTTTCTATTTTCAGTTAAAGAAGCATGCTGCTTTTAATATGGCAGTTGGATATTTTTAAATAAGTCATCCATTTTGTTTCATGCATTTCTTGTTGGTTACGTTTGAGTATCTACACAGTGAGGTCCAGAAAACCAAACCATAATGCACACAATCGCACTCACAGACGTACACGCATACACAATTCACACACACACACATGCACACACAGACACACACATGCACACGCACACACACAGACACACACACGCACACACACAGACACACACACACGCAGACACATTAGTGTAGGACAGACTCTTCAGATATTTCCAACTCCATCTTTAGTGTCTTGTCTGCCTCCTCTATTAGTCCCTCTGACTACACGTCTAGACAGGGCACTAACCCATCCTCTTGTCCTTGATCATTATGACAGTGTAGTACGTGGCCAGTCCAGAAGTCATAAAGACACAAAGTCACTCTTGAATTTAAACCATCCTAGAGTGCAGCCTCCTGTCCAGGCATCAAATTCCCTGCAGTCCCAGAGCAGCGCTGTCCCGCTTTACAACTGGTACCACTTCTTGTCCTTGTATTTCAGCATCAGCTGGAATCACAAATAAAACATGCTTGGAAGAGTTAGAGCCATGTGATTAAACACTTTTACGACAATTTTGTCCTTGCATGGCTGGCTACAATATAACTATTCCCTTTTTAAAATGAATTTGTGTGCAATTGTCCAGGATGTACCCTGCCTAAGGCCCATAGTTGCATAGACTCCAGACCCCCCTAACCCCCAACTGTAAGGATGATTTATGATATGAAGTCAATAACCACTTCACTTTATCTTAACTAATTAGGATTCCTGGATAAGCTAATGTTAAGCAAGAATCAATTTATTATCTATAATCTATACACCATGTAATAAATTGACCATTAAGTAGCACTAAATTTGGTTCATTAAGGCATTCACTTGAAGACACGCAGAACATGCAACATTTTTGAATACACATACTGTATGTAAATGTATCATCTATGTTGTTGTAGAAAGCTGTCCAGAGAATTGAAGGCACATGCATATCAATTGTATAATTATAATAATAGAATAATTAATAAAAACAGTCTACCTCATGCGCATGTTTGGAGAAGCATTCTGCACTGGTCATCATTAGGGCTGTTCTCTCCTCCAGTTCGCCCAGCCTCTGTCCTCTCTCATCCAGAGCGATTCGGGCTCGAGCCAGGTCCCCCACTACACCACTGGCAGCCACCTTCATGCCCTCCATTCCCCCCTGACCAGGGATATGCTGAGCCAGGCTCCGAGAGGCTTTCCCGGCAGCCGCTTCACCAACTACAAACGCCAGCAATTCAGCGCACATGAATAAGTGAAGCAGAAACATAGCACTCAAATCTATAAACAAACACAGGTATTTTTCAGATGAAGGCACATAATCTGAATCAGAACAGAATGAGTCTCGTTTTGGTCAGTACCATTGAGTAACTATAATGTTCACTTTAGTATGGGTATGTTCATAAATAAAGAGAAATCATTATTATCCAATCATTATTAGGGTTTATATAGCATATGGACAAAACAAAAGCCAGCCCCTTTAAATAATTGGACATACCAATACAACACAGCTTGGTATTATCCATATTTAGACATAGTAAAAAAACAATCATTGAAGTAACCCACATAATTCTTCTCTGTCGAAGTTCTGAGTATTTCCTCCAAAAAAGCCCTTTAGAAATCCTCTGTTCTGGGCCTCAGGAGTTTCTATAGGCGTAAATAGCTCTCCCAGCATCTCCTGAAATGAAAATGAATTATATGAATAGTCATTACATCCTGAATTTTCTGAACATTCTCAAATTGTCTTGAGGATGTTTAGCCTGTAGGTGGCACTCTAGTAGCATCAGGGTGCTGCAGTGGCGCTTATAATAATAATACCGTAATAATAATGCATTAGTTTTATACAGCACTTTTCTCAAGACTCAAAGCCGCTTTACATTACATTATTCATTCACTCCATCTTATCATTACAAACTAGACTGTAAGGATTAGCATGAATGTACATATAAAACACATATTTAAATTGTACATGCTAATGGTCTAATTCACACTGGCCACTTTATTAGGTAGCTCTTGTACCTAATAAAGTGAAACATGCTGGTTTTCTGCTTATCGTCCTGTGCATTCAGAGATGGTCTTCTGTACAACTTGATGTAACTAGTATGGTAGTTATATAAGCTAACCAACCAGGGCATGGTCACCAACATAACTGCTTACCACTGGACAATTTATCTTTTTAAAACCATTCTCTGTAAATCTAGATATTGATTATTTTTTAATACCTGGCACCAAAAACCCCACCATGTTACTGCATAACTACATTCATTGGCTTGGTGTGATGCAAGCAGGTCTACCTAATAAAGTGGCCAAAAGTCAAAAAGTGTTAAAAAATATCGGCAATGTGTGAGTGCTTGGTTCTTACAACTATTAGAATGTCTATGCTCTGACATAAATAGACAGTCATGCCCGGAGAGGCTGCTGCTCCTACCTGCAGGTTGTCACACATTTCTTGGCTGTATGTAATTCTCTGGACCTCAGTGGGGGAGCTGAGATAGAGGGCCTGCCCCCCGTTGGTGAAGCAAAAGGTTCGTGCAATGCGCATGTCTGTCAGAGGTAAGTAATTGACATCCATCAGCGGTCTGAGGCTGGGCAAACTGTGAGAGGGGAGAGGGAGAAAGTCACTAGGGGCTTAAGCCTAACACTATTCGACTTTATTTATTGATGTCACATTTGACTTCCTAGTGCATGTAATGTTCCTTTGGCAAAACAACGTTGCCACGGTGCCCTCAAAGCAAACACAAATAATTTAAATGCCTTTTCAGTATCAGTAAAAGCCCTTTTTTGTTGCATTAAGAGCTCAGCGAGGCCAAGATTCTAACCTCTGCTGTTCAATGATGTTTTGGGAACCCAATTAATAGTGCATTAAGATTACATTATAGATGCTGAAAAATAAACATAAAAGTAGGCAACAAAAGCAGAAAATTATGTTTGGTGATTTTCAACATCCAGTATCAGTATAGTTTAAAGAACATATGAGCCATCAAAAGTCATCTCTGAAGACCTATAGTAAATTCTGGAGCATACTTGCTGGAAACAAGAAGAAATATATCCCTGAATGGATTTACCTGATGTCCAAAGTTCTTTAGAATCAGATTAAGTATACATCTTTGCATAGTAAGTCCATACTACTGTAGTTTATTTGATCTAATTGGCTAAAAGATCATCTGCAACCAATGGGTCTGTTCAAAATTAATTGTATGTAGATGATGTAGATAGTGAACCATATCTACCAGTATAAAAATATGCACATTTGAAATCCTACGCATTGCATATGTAGTAGATTGGAATTAAACCAGTATATTGCATTATAATCAAACTCAAACTGATGAAGACCAAACTGGGAATACCTAACAGGGTTCCAAGATTTACATTATTTTATATACGTAGATTGCTTTTAAAACCTGTCTGGAAGCATTAACACTTGAAAGAAGACAATTAACATAAACTGTTAGACTTCCACAAGAAACACATGCCTTCCAGAACATGTTTGTAGAGGTTAAATCTACAAGGGAAGCAGATTTTTACATATACAGTATTTTGTTTTATGCTAGATATATACATTATATTGCATTGAAAATTGCAGCCTTTGTGATTTGCTAATTACAACCATTAAAATGACATTTTCTATTTGATTGATATTAATTGTGCATCCCTCATACCTGAGCATCATGACATGTCCATTGGCACAGAAGCAGGCGAGGCACACACTGTTACACACAGACACTATATCGGCCCTCAGCACAAACGAAGACTCCGTGATGTTATGGACGAAGAGACAGGACTGGGACGGCATCAAGAAGACTTTGGCCTGTCTCTCGGAGCACACCACGGCCAGATGTCCATCCCCGCAGGCATCCTGGGACGAGGAGGGCGAGAAGTGCACCAGCTTGCGCCTCCTCGGTCTGTCGGGGTCCTCTGGGGCGTTGGGGTCTCGCCAGACTTCGTAGGGGCACTGAATGAGAGTTCCCATGCAGTCCAAGAAACCGAAACGCAAGACCGAGCCTTTCAGCATCAGCACTGCTCCTGAGGGATAAAGTGAGGACAGCAAAGAAGAGAAGAGAAATAGTATACTGAAGGCACTAAAGACTATTTTTATAATAATGGACGTTAAAGCTGACTTTCTAAGCGGCACATTGTTCTTGATATTATTATATATTCACCTCAGGAAGGGCCATACTCAGAGCTCCCCCACCTTAAGACCCTCATACAGGTTTAACATTGGTCAATGCTTTCTGTTTCTCAAGTTCAAACTAAAATAACAGGAAAAGACCAGTGTAGCATTATAAAAGTGCATTGTCTAGACACACACCTACACAGATAAGAGTCAAGACAATAGTCACTCAAATCTTCAGATGTTTATGAGGTCACTATTCCCACTTCCTGTCAAATAAATGTAAAACACTGCTGCTGATGTAAATGTAGCTCAAACAAAACAATGGCTGGAGCAGATTGAGTCTCTTGTTTTTGTTGATGCTAAAAGCAGCCAATTTGACTTTTTTGTTTATCGTTGTACGGACTATAATTTACCAGCCACAGCATTTTATCTCTTTGTGCTTCATAACTCTTTGAAGAGTCCATTTGCAAAAATATGATGTTGATATGCTTTTAAAATACTTTCATCTCTATTGCACTTGAATGTTTGACATGTACATAACCCCCAATCATCCATAGCTTGTTCATACTCAAAAGTCCATCTCATTTATTAGAATAATTCTGTTCCTAAAAGCTAAAAGGGATTTAGTCTCAGTTGTTGTTTTTGTTTTGTTTTTGAATTGTGACTAATCAAACCCGAGCCAGACATGGAGGTATTACTGGACAGAAAAACCCTGCTGTGTAGAAAATCTCTGTAAAAACATCAATAGCACCAACAATCCAGGCACTTGTGAAGCAGCGGTTGTTCTTCTGAGACTGAATGTTTATGACGCACACCTGTTTCCTGAAGGTCACACATTGATTTGGAAAAAAGCTAAAAAGTTCAATTAATGAATGAATTCTTAAGTATTGTTTCTCCCTGATTGTGAAGTGCTGTTTGTAGTTTTCCACACTTTACCACAAACAAGTCGCTCTGTCTGTTCTTTTTTTAATTAAAGGCTTTAATTCATCTTTAAAGAAATAGGGTTGTTCAAACCTCAGTCACAATAAAATACTGTTCTACTATACCATCTAAAATAAAGATCTAAATAAACAAGTCCAAACATATCTGTATGAGGTTTGGTCTGCTACCATTGGTTATTTTTCATCACTATCTGCTTTTATTTTTGTATAGGTATATTTTTCTCCTATATTACTGAATGTATGTTTTGGAACTATATGTCTAATTTCCTGCCATGGCCTTGGCTTGGTTAACTCTTTTCGAAGGTATGTCTGGATATCGACACAACACAACTCTTTATCTCTGTATCTGGGCTTTGAACTGGCACAAAGGTGGTTGTTTGGATATTTTGTCCTCTGCCTTTGACCTATCTTCCCAGTGCCACTCGTGCAACCTATCAGGAGCAGGCAGTGATCACTACGCAACACACAGGGACTGTTTAATCTCCAAAATTTGTGCCAAGATCTTGGTCAGGGCCTAGCTGGAGGACTAGCCCATATTGTGCATGTTTTGGATTGTAAGGATAGACTGAAGAAAACCCACCTAGCTGCCACCTGCTTTGCCATCATGCTGCTTCATTGATTAGTTTAATAATACCTACTTACTACATGTGCAATACAATATCATGTGCAAAACTAAATTCATCTGAAGTATTTTACCACCTGTGAAATTCTCTACTTACACCTTATTTAATCCTACTGCCCCTTTGCATTTTTTATTGTACTTTTTATTATATGTTTATTATATTGTTATTTATGTCTTTTTTTTGCACACTTTTCTTCCATGTACTATTTATTACATGCTATTAGTATTGACTATCTAAGCGAGTCTAACGCTTCTTCCGATCCAAAGCATTTCATTGCATTTTTTTTTTACCTTGTGTTGAATGTGCATATGACAAATAAACTTGAAACCTGAAACCTAATAGAGTTATAGACTGAAAATAATAGACTATACACTTATACTTTTACATTGGACCATCAAAGTCTCTACATATTATCTCAAACTTACCACTCGGGCCTATAGTGACTGACTCCTCCATCCTCTCCTCCTGGTCTGTGGGTATAGACATGGGTATCAGCAGCACTACCCCTAAACTGGTGCCCACCCAAAGACAGGGCGCGGGCAGGATGTCGTTCTTCCGGGCGTATGACTCTCCAAACTGCAGTGTGGTGATGGCCTCTTTGGTGTCTCTGTCAATACTAGACACACTGGAACTGCGCGAACGGCTGAAGGAGTTCTCCCGACTTTCTGCTTTTTCGAGACAAGACAAACAAAGACATGCACACAGACAGACACAGACATGAAATAATGGGAAGAGTTGGTGACAGAAAAAAAGGATTGGTAAATAAATGGTGAAAATTAAAAATAAATATGGTATGAAGCGTAGATTTAGACAATGTGAAGCACTAAAACATACTTCACAGGAACAGAGTTTTTCTCTCGCTCTAAAGGCGGTTAGGGTTAGGGTCATATGCAAGTGCAAAGGTCCTGGGAAGTTCTCATAGGCCCCTCCCATTTCTACACATGTTCCTGCATTAACCACGCCCACTTCAAATAGTTTTGAACACCGCAAGAGAAAAATAAAATAGCCTGGGAGCAAAAATAAACACCTCTGTTCTTGTGGAGTATGTACAGATAAAAGACATGTCAAAATGGAAAAAAGAATCCTAGTGAAAAGCAGAGAATGAAGCTAGCCACACATTCCTCCTTTCACATATTCACAGTCTTGCCCCATCCTTGTAAGAATGCGATGTTCGTTATGGGCTGATTTTATACTTACTGTATATTCACATTCACAACCCAAAAAAATAAATCACCACTGTAAACACTAAAGCCTCCATCGTCATCAAAGTATTCTGTATTGCTGATGCATTTTTGAATTATTCAGAGTCAAGCAATGTGCAGTACTGTGGGCTTTATGTAATACTAAGTGCAAGATGAGCGCAAAGCATATCTTGGGCTAAAAACAGGTCAAAATAGATTTTTTGGGGGGGTCAAAATCAACACCACAATTCCGCTAGTTATGAAGGTATGGGGTATGTGTGGAAAAATGTAGGGCTGGGCGATATGAAATGTATAATAGGGTTGGAAAATATTCCTCAAATTTTCTGTTATTACATCTCAATAAATATCTGAGGAAACATCTGTGGCCATATTTATTTTTATAATTCAGTCCTCATGTTTGCCTTGATTTAGCTTTGAGGTTTTAATTAACATCCGATTTCAATAGGAGAGTCTTCTATTTCTGCTTTCCTTTACCAAAGTAAAAAATCATATTCAGAATGTATTTGGTATGAATCACATATCACCAAGCCCTAGAAGAGTACTTCTCTACTGGCATAAATGCAATACTGTAAAAATGGCACTCTACCACCTCTACTTCTAGCAGCTTCTATGCAGACAGACATGGCTACTGGACGGACAGGTTGAATTGACACGTATCTATCTTACCTCTCTCACTCCAGCAGTAGGGGGTGGTGGTGCTGGAGGTGTGGTGCTCGTCATGGGAGTACATAGTAACTCCATGTAACTGCTGAAGCATTGCCCTCCTGGATGTGTAACCTAAAGTACGTGCGCCCCGAAACAACATGATCCCAAACATGAACCCCGTCCCAGACACACATATAAGAAGCCATACGAGGGAGGCCCAAGCCGCCCCCAAAGAACGAACGAGACGGACAAATGAACAGCAAGTACCAGAGAAAGACAAAAAGGGAAAGAAAGAGAGATGCAGCTGAGTGTGAAGAGCTTTGCAGCAATTACAGAAAAGTTTCAACACAACTATCTGGGCTCAGTTTAAACGCCTGTCACAACAATCTAACAACTGAGCACTGTAGGACATGCTTTTATGCATCACGTCGAGCACACTTTGATTCAACACAACAGTCTTAGAAGTACAATCATCCTGTATCTTAAAAGCATTTAGAGGTGAAGAGTTGTATGTCTATTTATAGTACCTACGTGTGGATGGATGGAATCTTAAAGGGGCCATATTATACGTTTTCTAAAGCTTTTTTAAAAAAAATTTGGGGACGCTTCTTCTGCTAAAAACCTCACACTAGGTGCATGTTTAGTGCATGTTAAAGGTTTTCTCTTCCCCTGCAGGACACTTCACTACATCAGGACAAATTGGTGCTGGACAGATGGTGCATCCTAATTAGCACCACTTCAATATACAATTGTAGAATGGCCAGAAAAGTTGAGTTAGTATAATAGGGACCCTTTAATTTTGAGTAAACTTGAGCAAAATTAACAAGAAGCTTATTAATGCATGAGAAATACAGCTATATGTATGCATTTGCAAAGAGTAGCCATTGATTCTCTATTTTTAGAGATGGATTGTTAGTATCCAAACCCCTTATCTCTACTGTGCAGTTAGCTGCCACAAAGATAAAGTTGTTTTTGCATCTAGTCTCAGTTTGTTTGTTGTGTCAGAGTTGTGTGTTTTCTCTGCGTGACAGAGGCGACGGGGCGCTGCCTAATGACCGTCAGGCTCAGTGGTGCTGTGACTGGACACAGCGCCCCCCGGAGGGCACTCCTTACATCGTGTCGGGAGCAGACCAGCCAGTGTCAGGAGGTGATAAGGAACAAGTGACAAAGTGTTACATCCACACACACACACACACACTCACACACACACACACACACTGCTACTAATCACTGACTTTGTGACACATTTTTGTTTATCTATTAGGGGTAAAAAAAAATTGAATATTTGTTCTGTGGTATATACTAAAGAATGACTAAAACAGAGTTAACAATATTTTATATGAAAATTAATCTGCAGGCCCTTCCATTTAGTTGCTTTAATAAAATAAATGTTACTAAGGCATTTGTTATTTAACTAAAAATCATTTGCCTCAGTTAAACTCCTCAACCTCCCTCTCTTAATCCCAATAACTGCAGGCATCAAGGTCTAATTATCACCTCTGCAGTATCTTCACAACAAACTAAACAACACACAGATTTCACATTTTCTTTTGACTTTTAACAAACAGTTCCGACAGTCATGGTGGGGTATTTCAATATTTAGTGTAGACTGACTGGTGCGGGTCCCCTGCCATTTGCCTCCTCGGTCTGTGCCTGCCGTGCAGACCTCATTAACATTGGCCACAGCTCACATGGTTGTTGACCTTTAATTATTCCAGTGATCCTGCTGCTGGCTCCACACCAGGGGAACTCCGAGGACGAGGTAAACAACTGAGCTACTAAATGGGCTGGTTCAGATAAAATAGACACATACAGCTAAATGATTAAATTACATTAATGATTAAATTAATTAAATTAAATTAAATAGTTCCCCTCACTATTTTGGATAATAGAGTAAAAATTAAGTAAAAAAAATATTTATGAATATGCATTTATTAAATCTTTATAGTTTAGTTAAGTTAGTTAGTTAAGTGAGATCAAATTTATGTGAAATACAAACCAATCGCGAGCCAAACTATTATAGCATCCTAGAGCTGAACAATTTTGTACTTTGTGATAAATAATGCTACTTTGCATTTTGTTTGTTAAATCATACAGATACATTATAGAACCATTTTTTAGATATATTTGGTTTTTGATTAAAATAGACTTTTCATTGTCAAATAAATTTGCTATAATTGCTTTTACTGTTATTTTCGCCTAAAGTTGCCTTTTTTATCATGAACATCTGTGTTCTGCTCTTGTTATCTAGTATCTAGTACTTGGATTCTGTTTAGTTTTTTTAGTGTACTCAGAACGTGTACACTGAAAAATCTAATTTCATTCTCTTGAGTAAATCAGTCCAATTAGACATATGTGCTTTCAACCCCCGTGGACTATTTCACATTGATACAATTCATATACAAAATCTCATATACAATCTAGAATGTGTGAATTCAAGTTTTTTTTTTTTTCTCAATAAGCCAATGGAAAAATTTGCATCTCGAAAATGTGAAATAGTCTATTTAAGTTGAATGCACATTATTTAGTAGGACTGTTAAGACTGAAAGATTTTTTGTGTGAATAATTAATTATTAGTTTGTAAGTAGAGCTGCTTTATAGACAATGGCACTACTGAACCCCTCAAACTCACTCCATGTCAGCAAAAGGCCACAGTCCAGTCACTGTCAAGTATCATGTAAAAGTTTGAACACATTTTTGCCCTGGAGCGAAATTCTTTAAGATACGTTGTTTTAGGAGCAGATGGACCCTGTCGACCGCTCCAGCTCACACAGAAATAAAGTGGTCAGGCCCTTAGACATGAAACTCCAATGTACTCCCAGACATGCTCCTTATATCTCAAATAGACTTTCTCTGTGTCTGCAAGCTGACAGACACTCACCATCACTCAACATAATAGTAGCAGTAATGGTGTCAAAGGGCTTTAGTTACCACAGTGATTCCCAAACTGGGGTCCGCAAAGGTCCTCCAGGGGGGGCCCCAAAGCCTCAAATTTAGCTTGAAATAAATACAAATTGTGTTGAATCAATTATATCATATTTAATCAGATATCACGTCGACCTGTTTATAGTCTGTACTATCCATGACAGGAGTGGCTTCTGGGTTATTTTAAAGGTCAAGCAAAGCAATCATATTTAGATCACTTTCTTTTGTGAACTATTGCTTTCTAACTCATTTCCTTTAAGGCCCTCTTTCCCCCATACTGACCATGCCCACTTCACTACTACAGCCTACTGCAACGTGAAGTGTTTTCAGCTCTTGAGAAGACTCGGATTAATCAAACATGCGTGAATAAACAAAAACACATCTCCAGACATGTTTTTGACAATAGCAGAAAGCTCAGGAAGTTAGCATAGTAGGTCCCTTTAAATAAAATGTGTGTGATTCCTATTATTGTTGACATGTGTTTGGTTGATTGCAGTTATAGCTAAGGCAGTGGGTTTAATAAAACATTGAGTTTATGCTAATGGTGAAGTGGACCTCTCCCCATGCTCCGGGTCAGTGTTGTATAATGAGGCTGATGAAGATTGCTGTGTGGAGATAATTGCAGAGTGGTGAGAAAAGAGGTCACAAATAGCTCAATAGACTTCCTGCACCTTTTTCTGTTTGGCAAAATTACACATGCATATCATTGCTGTATGCTTACAAGCTCTAACTATCCATAATATTATGCTAATGTGAGTTGTCTGCATGTTTTCTTATGTTGTTTTATTTGTGCATGTTTGAGTAATACCATATGCTGAGGCGCTGGTCTTCTTAGGAGCTGAAAATTCCTGGCTGCACCTCTCTAAAGAGTTAGGTGAAGAAATCCCACTTTGCTTCTACTCTTGCATTGACTGTTGTGGGAAGAGGCTTGAGATGGACATGCACTTGATCTAAGAGAGAAATCAACAACTCTCCACAAAAAAGAATGTAAAATGCTAATCAAGAGGTCAAGATATCTAAATGAATTCGAAACGCAAAAGTAACCCCTTTAAGGACTTTTTCCCACAAGCTCATTGTCTCATAACCCTGATCCTCCAGCTCTTTGACAGTGTTTGTCTAATGTGTTCAGTCTGATGTTTTTGCAGGGGGCTGAGGGTGACATTTTGGGGACAGTCAGTGTCGGACTCCTAAAGAGAGTTTAGGCTGTCTTGACCTGACCTCTACTCTGTGTTACTGAGAGCAGTCACAAACTGGACCACGAGTGAGCATCCTGCTAAGATGAACTATTCCAGCAGAAAAATCATCTAAAAATAGTGGCTTTTACTGATGATGACTCAGCAGTTTAAAAGGCTTATGTGGAGGGCCTAGTGCCTGCAAAACCTACAAGACTTATGGTGCTTGCACAAAAGTGTATCTCCAAAGTGGATTATCCAAAGGTTGATGTGCCTTTGTTAATGTCAACACTGACCGGACTTAACATTAAGGTTAAAATGACCTCTTTTACTGTTGTTTTTTTAGCTTCAGAGGTAGGTAGTACTCAGTTACATTTACTTGAGTAAATTTTAAATAAATTGTACTCCATAGAGTAGCTTTACTGCACAATACTTTTTACTTTTACTTGAGTAATAATATTTTGAAGTAACTACATAAAATCTTGGAAATCTAGAAAGAGTAAGAGTACTTTTACCACATCTGTGTGTCATGTAAGAACAGCTTTATATGAAAAATGTGATGATGTGAAAATTTTGTTCCTTGTGCATTAATTTTTGAAAATATTATTTACATTTTAAATGTATCTTATCAAAATCTGTTTATTATTTTTTTATTTTTTGCCAGATTACCACCAAATTAAACCAATAAGACGAGAGACATTACGCTCAAACTACTCAGGACTTCAGTCGTTTTTTTCAGCCAGTACTTTTCTACTCTTACTTCCGTAATTATGTGAATGAGTACTTTTTACTTTTACTTGAGTAACATTATTAGTAGCTGGCATTTTCTCTCTAACCAGTTTCAAATTTTGAAAAGTCTCACACTCTGGCGATCATATTTGCTTCTGTTTTTTGGTGACTTGTGTGAACTAATGTCCGAAGAGCTAATGTGTGGAATAACTATCGGCTGCTTAAGGTGACGAAGTTCAATTTTACTAATCCTCTCCTAAAAATGTCTGGCTTTACAGATCATCCACTTTGTCCTATGTCTGCACTCTTTGCCCTTGATTTTCACCGCACAGACAATCACCTCGAGTTGAGAGCAATTGTAAAAATCCTCAAAGTGCAAATAAGTTTAGTTCCACTGTGGCATTTCTGCACTTTATGGAAAAGTGGCTCTGAGTGGAAGAGATAGCAGCATATGACAAGAAAATTGGCAAAAGTCTAGAGGCAGGCTAAGAGAAATACATGTATTTACATTCTGATGTATTCTTACAGGTTATTATCGTGTCATTTTTATGTTCCCTGACAATATTTCAAGATATCATTGTTACATTGTTGTTTCAAATTGTCTATAGTCAGTGGCTTCAATTTAGCTTTTAACATTGATTGTACAAGGCACAATTGGAATCTAAGTAAACCCATCAACAAGACACCGTAATAGAAGATGCTAGAAAAAAAAAATCAATATAAAAATTATACTGTTTGTATTTTTCAATTGATAATAATAATACTAGTTGAGACAATAGGTAGAACAAAGGATCTAAACATACACTTTCAGCAACACAAAGTCACACTGGACACACACACACACACACAGATCATGGATGTGACACCTGCTGGGTCGATCCGTTTTCAGATGACGAGGATCAAATAGTGAATAAAGATCATTTAAATGGTAGAGCATAAATGTCAAAACTGTAAATTAGAAATGTCACAATGCCATAGAGAAAACCATGCTTAAAGATAGAGACCCTCTGTACAAAATACCTTTGTACAAACTGAAAATTAATAGAAAAAAGGTTAAATAGTGCGAAATCTCTGGATATTTTGTATTTCCATAAAACAACTCTGGTGAACATCCCACACATTGATTTACATTCGAATACAACACACACTTGTTACCATACTGTGTGCTGACAGTAAAAATACAATCAGTATTAGTATAAACGTATTATTAAACAGTATTGAGGTCTATTGAAGAAATCAAGTTCATATAAAACTATTGCACCAACCTTAAGGCCCGTGACATGGTTCAAACAAGCAACAGTCGGCACAATGCAAGGGGCATATCTTGCATTCTTCAGTCAGGCAGTAACTTAATTATCTTAATGTTGTTAAAATGATGCTAATGCAGGTTGCAGTTTAGTGTATTTATCTTTGTTATGTGAACTTTACAAAATAATACATCTCAATTAAGTGTTTTATACAAAACAGAGCATGTATGCATTTCTAATATAGAGCTTTATCAAGAGATAATTGTATCTAATTTTATTTATCTAAAACTAACATGCAAATCAATTAACTCTGCAAATGTAAGTCATTTCCACTGAGCTGACTATTAGTTTTGTTGTTTTATATAAAGATGATCAGGTTGCTATCTGCTAACATGCATTAGCATACGCTTGCCTGTGTTATCAGAGTAACAAGTCTTAATCGATGCATGCACTTGTTAGAAGGATAGGGATGTTAGATGTTCGAGGTTAAGGGATGGGAGGGACAAGCACACACCTTCAGTGTGGGACACAGGCAAAGAGATCTCCATGCAAGCAGCAGACTGGGCCTTGCGGAAGGGCGGTCGGCCAGGGCCTCTGCGGGCAAGCCGTGTCCCCTCGGGAGCCACCGGGACGCGAGGCTTCCCCGCCGAGCAGGGCTGGGAGGTGGGGCTAGTGCAATGTCCATTGACATGATCTGCAACAACGGCAAAGCGTTAGCAAACAGGAGAGAGAGGGAAGTCATGACACTTTCTCAAACATAGTTTATCCCAATGCTGCAACACCCATTGTCTGCATCAAATTATTACTATTCACAGATCTGCAACTCAACATAATCCTTATATAAAGGGTAAAGTTACACAGTTTGATTTTAGTTTTGTTATTTACCTGAGACTGGATGTAGTTGCAGCATAACAGGATCAAGCCCATGTGTTTTATCTTTGTTAACAGTAGGATGGTGATAAAGGAGAGACAGAGTGATAGGCTCGGTGCATTAGAGAGGTAATAATATGAAACAGGAGAAATATGCTTTGTTTCTTCTTAGTCTTTGGTTATGAATCAAAGAATCATAAATAACTTAACTACCACTAACGTAAGTATATGTTGTACTAAAAGACTTCAAGGGTTTGTCCCCATGTAATTATCAGATCAGTGTGTGTGAGTGTAAAAATAATAATCTGATCCATTTTCTTCTTATTGAGATAGAAAACACAGGCTCAAAGCTCTAATTACTGCTTCTTTTGTCAGCTCACTGTCTGTGCTTCAGAGAAAAAGTAAACACACTTGGCTCTGATTCGATGCTATATCAAGGTCTATTGTTTGGTTGAGTCAATACACAAATTAATTTAAAGAAGTGAAAATAAAACCTCAGAGTGCAATACTACTACAGGGATGGGGGAAAAACAACTAGAGAGGCCTCCTGGTGACATCTGTCTCACTAAATGTTTAGTCATTGCAGACTCAATAAAAGACTGGGCTATTGTCAACTGTCTCAGAATCAGCAAAAATGCAGAGGTGCACAGAGGCCTGAACACACATACTATATATATATATATATATATATATATATATATGGGTGTGTGTAATTTTACCATACCAACCGCAACATAACAATCAGGGTTATTTATGTCCTATAGACATAGTTGTTTACGCTACTATTATTTGATTAGCTGTGATTGTAATGTGAACAGAAACCTACGCAAGAGTCAAAAATCTTTCACACCGATCATTGTCTGACACATTGTGTTAGAAAACAGCAGTATTAGAGGTAGCATGTCCAAAGCAGAGCAAAGGTAAACCTGTGATTGAGAGCTGTATGTCATAGTAAAAGAAGAATGAGGGGAACACTCAGTCTGATGCGATGAGTTAAAGTTAAAGATGGGAAAGGAGCGGCTGTTTCACTGTAGAGCAAAGCTGTTCATGAAGAAAGGTTGTGGCCCAATCATGATAAAGCAAGAGAAAACCTCAGATTTAGAAAAATGGGCATGAGTTCAAAAATCACCTTTAGAAACACTTGCAAAATGTAGAAGGAACAAATACACAACATTCAAATCAAATACATTCAGGGCATAATGGACGAGCACTTCAGGCCAGAGGTCTCATGTGCTGTTGGAGAGAGAGTGACGGGGAACTGAAAAGAGGACATTTGAAGGAAGAATAAAATTGAAAAGAAACATAAAAGCCTGACAAAAAGCAAAAAAATAATGTCAAAGGAAAACTGCTGGCTTTCGCCTACCGTACCAAGATCAGTCTTAAGATCTGTGGGCAGACTTAACTTTCTGCCGGGTCCCTTTACTGAAACAAAAGAATAGGAAACAAAGCACCAGTTAATCCTTTCAAAGTAAAGGGATAAATAAAATCATAGAAAAATAAAACAAAGATAAACTTAAATAAGGATGAAGCAAACCAAACTGAACTGAACCAGAACATGCACATGACAGGCACATTGTAAACATGCTCCATAGCTGTCCCAGGCCAGAATCTTTAGTGCCCCTAAAAACGCAATAGTAACCATGATAACTCGATCACTTAACCTACAGGGACACTGGGACAATCTATAACAATGTTTAGACTGCAGGACTGGGATCTCCAACATGAAGCACAAAGAGGACACCACTGGGTGTCAATAAAGTCACAGTCAGACAGAGGGTAACAAAATACATGTTAACATTTTGCAAGTATTTTGCAGTGTCGATAACTGCAAAGGTTTAACTTGAGATGTATGAGTCAGTGTTCCCCTTAAAAAGAAGGCAATATCTCACTGTTTATTTGTATTGTGTTTGATGTAGAGTTTGACATAATGAAAGACTTTCATATAAAAAAAATGCAAAGGTCAAATGTGTATTCAATCAGAAAACCCCACAGTATACTTAAAGAGACCTGCTTCATATCGATGGTTCACAAGCTTTAATAGATCGTCTGTTGTAATACAACTAGATTGGACTGACTTACAGTGAAATTGGTTATTTATTTTAAACATCGATAACCAAGTGATGCATGTATGTTTACATGTAACATAATGTCCATCAGAAAACAACTTTTGTTTATTGAGTTGTACAGCTCCAGTGTAATTTATTCATGATCTCAGCACCTTACCATGTGACTTAGTCCCACAGTGTTTCCTACACACTAAAACTCATCAGCAAGCAGGAGTCACAAGATATGTTGTTGATTATTAAATATTATTTTATTATATATTATATTCAGGAATATAAGTAAATTCTCAGTCGGTGGAAGAAACACTTGTGACCAACTCTTATTAAGAGTCCTTAAAAAGACTAAAGTACAACTAGAAGCAACAACACTGATAAAACAAAACAGGCTGAAGTCATCTTTATCAGCACAGGAGCTGGCCACACAGTGGGCACCATGCGGTTATTAGACAAGACATTGATGAATGTTAGCCAAGAGGACAACAAGATGAGATTGTGTTGTTACTGACACACAGAAAGACGCAGCGAGAGACACTGTTAGACTCGAAATATTAAAAGATGTTGACTTCAAGTAAAAACAAGTCTGGTTACAATGAAGTTGTTCAAATAAATGTCACACAGACTGTAGGACTAGAGGTACTCATGGAGAGGAAAAGCCCAAAGTGGCTCAAAATGATGCCAAATGATGAATGATCAAAAGTCGAAGCCACTTCTGCCACTGGGACAGTGAGATAATGCAACGCCAGCAGCACAAAAGCATGGCACATATCAACAAAGCTGCAACAGACAAATCTACTAACACACCCCTGTCCGCTTGTGTACACTGTAAGCAACAGTGACATGAGTCTGCTGTGACCATGTGTGGAACAAAAGGTCATTGGTGCATGTGTGTTAGACCTTATACAGGCTGGGCTTTATAACCAAAAATGTACCTTATGACAGCAGTTTAAGTAGAAATGAACCACACAAAACGGCCTCTTGGAGCTTGGGAATCAAATCCAGGACAGTTTAGTTGTGATAAAATAAACACTCAATCTTCAGAGGTTGTTGCAAATGACAAGGACGAGTACTCTGTATATCCCAGCCCTAACCACATTTATTCTGTTATACAAATTACTTTAGTTTTATAGTGCTATACATTTAGCTTATGATACAGTTTCAGTGTACTGTTGTCTATACATGTGCAGATATTATGGTCCTCAAAATACTGGTTGCCATATTGAGAGTGCTAGAGTGCAAGTAGGAGCTTAAGAATGTTTTTACATCTAGTGTTGCTCACAGTGTGGAAGCAGAGTAGTAGCATGCATCAATGAGTCTCCCAATGTCACACAGTATCAACCACAAGCACAGGTCTATCAGTACAGGGGCCTGAATCCTCCTCCGTTCTTACCATTGTCCAGTAAGTAAAACACTGGACTGTGGTGGCTGGCTCGCAGACTGGCCACAGGCTCGGGCAGGTTGCGGGGGTCATTGTGAAGGGAGGTTGGGTAATGAACTAGAATAGGAGAAATCCAACAGAAAAAGAGACACAGGCTTTCAGGCCGGGGACAGGCAAACACAATGGGTCAACTGGGGAACAGCAGAAAGACTTGCATAAGTAAATGGGAAGAAAAAAGAAGGTTAAGAAATAGGAAGACTTTGAGGTACTACAACTTTACAATGATCACAACAGGAACTACGACTACATGCACCACCCGCGTCATGTTCACAGATTTCAGTCATATTATATGATGGGGAGTAATGCTGCCTTCATGTGGTATGGGAATTATGTCGAGGTCAAATCTGCACATGAATGCCCCCTCTTCTGGTAATTTCCATTGGAGAACTTGATACACGAGTTGCTGAGATGAAGTCGAATGAACTTTTCAACATGGTGGAGGGCAACGAAGTGATTGTGAATGCATGAAAATTTAATTTATCAAGATGAAAATGTATACACTATTAAACGTCTTTACTCCTATTAACTGATTATTTTAAAATAAAATATAATACAAACAATTATATATATATATATATATATATATAAGCAGATGTAGGTAGATGTAGAAGCAGATCAATTCATCCAAAACTGATTTACCCAGGAGCAGAGTAAGATAAAGTTTGTGACACAGCAAGAGGCAAGAGGGTCCCGGGTTCGATTCCCGGGCTGGGCAATGTGGAGTTTGCATGTTCTCCCCGTGTCTGCGTAGGCTTCCTCCGAGCTCTCCGGTTTACCACTAAAATCATGTACAATAGGTTGGGGCCAGGACTCTCCTGAAAAAGAGAATCTCAGTGGGACTTCCCTGGTTGAATAAAGGTCAAATAAAAAAAAGCTCTTGAACACAAGGCATTAGTAATTTCCAATTCACAAGCAGAAATTATCATCTTCCCCATAGCACGTGAAGGCAGCATAATTACCATAATCAACTGAATTATAACCCAGTTTTCCCAAATATACTAGATGATCCACTTTGCTTTGGATTGCACAGCATTTTCAGATCAAATGCATAATCACACAAATTTAAGGTATCCCGCATTTTGACTCACAACAGCACCAAAAATAGCGACAGGGTTAGAAATGAACTTAAGCAACAAGCTACTTCTGAAGATGACAATAGGCTATAAGTGACTAGTTAGACATGCTGAACCTTATTTACTAGTATACCTTAGGGCAACTTAAATGATTATTGAAATATCAATGGCAACATAAAATAGACAATGATGCTTGACTGGTCCAAAACTACAACTGTACTACAACTAGTACTATTACTCCTACCACCACAACTACCAACACAACACAAAACAACAGGAATACATATACATTGTTGTACCAGCAGTGACCTGAGGTGCCTTTTGCTGAACTTGGCAGGAGTCCTCATGATAACACCACCATCGTTTAAAAATAGACACCGCTTTCCTGCAGGTTTCCACTTACTGTAATTCTAAAGTGCATGCTTAATACACAAGATCCATTACACAACACGTCAAACACAGTAAAGTTGAAGCGGAGAGAACGGTGCCAGCAAAGCAGTGAAAAGGTCTTCTACAATAGGATTAATACTGATTTGCACTCAAAGTTTGCTCAAATAATCCACTTCACAAGAAACTATCTGTGAAATTGGATTGGAAGTCTATTTTACCATTTTCACTCACTGTAAAAATGAAACGATTACTGATTGCAAGTCATTATCTGAACTTGAGTGACTCATGCAGCATTAGAGTTTGAATGTCTTCTGTTTATTTATTCAACTTCTTTGACTTCTTTGTCTCTGTCTCTCTGGGTTTATATCTTTTTCATTGGCATTGGTTTATTCTGCATCTATTGGCACTGTCCACTGGAATGTAATACAATAAATGGATGCAAAGATTTGATTTGATGTAATTTATGAGAATTATCAAACATGTCTGGGCACTAAAAGGATTGAAATATCCCCTTGATATATTGGTTAAATAGAATTAGCATGTATTATAGGTCAAATAATTGTGTCAAACTGTGGGGTGAGGTATAGAAAAATACTATTCCTAACACTGAGCATTACTATGGCAACATGCATAAAAAGGTTAGGTTGCCTGTCAATTAACTGCACCTGGGCAAACTCGTTAGATACAACTATTTAATTATAGCATCGACATGTACTCAGTCACAAAATCGAACAAAGTCAAACATATTTCCATTCCTTCATTTTGAGACTTGAGCAACAATGAGCAGGTGGCAGTTCAAGGCACCCTTTGTAAACTTCCACCCATCACTTCCTCCCTGACATGCCCAACTGCTAAATTTATCCCACTGGGTCAGACAGGCACCGCTCCCTGGCACCTTGTTAGTCAATCTCATGACCGCACACATGGCAAACGGCTCCCTGAGGAGTTGTAAGACGTAACCCCCAAACTAAAAAAAAAAACACAGACACTAAAAAAAACATGCCTGATCCAAAAGGACAAGGAGGTAGACAGCTTTCGGCACAATTACTGAGCCCTAATGACATAGAGAAATAGGTCAGATAAAAACCAAGGTATAAAGATGTGGGAGGGAAATGTGAACGAGATGTTATTGACAGAGAGAGTGAATGGAGAAGGCTGGGTCTTTCTTAATAAGCTGTCACTTTCCGGCACTGAACAGACACAGTATAATATATATATATATAAACACAGGAAATAAATTGTGAATTCTGCACATTTTAGCAATTTACTGTGTCCACTTAAGATGAAGCCAAATGTAGCTATAGCTGCTGTATACAGGCAAAGTTACTAGACTTAAATACATTACAAAACATTAAGAGGACTTAATGGACCTACAAACTTTGATATTATATATATTTTTTTCATATTGCTGAAGGTACTTGCCATTAGTTCAGATCGTTTAGGCTAAAAATAATCTAATCTTTTCATATTCAAAGCATGCTTTTCTAACATAACAATACTTCTGTTAACCCAATCTTTGCAATGCATTTACTCTGCATGTTTTTACATTAATAAAGATTTTACATTAATAAATCTTTTACATTAATAAATCTTTTACATTGGAAAGTGGCATTTAGATATGGGCACATTTCAGCCATCTCTACAATAGTACGTTGTAATTTGTTGCTTTTAAGTCATTATATATAGCCCAGTCAAAGGCAATTAATTCCTTGATATTTTACATTTTAGTCAATTATTGAATATTGTAGGCGAAGTACAGAAGAATCTATTGTCTATATATTTCTACCAATGGGTCCAATAAAAATACTACATTCACAAAACCAGGAATATAGTGCCATTAGTATTTTCAGATTTGAGTTGCGGAGCTGTCAACATAAAACATTTCCGTGATATTATAGTGATCAGCTTTCCCAATGTTATCCTGCCCTCTTCAGTGTGGCTCAGGCTTTATATTACAACAGTCATCTTGTATCTGTCCCTGTGTTCTCATTCAGACGCTAACATTTCTTTCTTTCCTCTGTGTCTTCAATTAGCAAATGACAGAGCAGTAATGGGACAAAATGACCGTGACCCAGTCCGCATAACAGGGCCTCAAAAAGCTTTCGGACGGAGCCTGCAAAGAACATGCTGTCCTGATTTCATCATTATAACTTTCTACTCCCCACAATGACAGTGTTTAAGAACAATAACTGTCCTTTACTTTTAGGGGGGAAACAAGTCAGTACTATGACAATCACCCTTGAAAAACATTCATCTGTATTTCGGTCTAGACAAGTCTTTGTGCCCAATGAACGTTCTAAGAAATCAAATAGCAACTCCGAAAATATTTATCTTTCCAAGTACCATTATATTGGAATGAAATGTGCATAGCATCAAGACTATCTAAACCAAGAAATAAAATAGGGCAAACCTGTATATATAAAGGACTAAACAAGCCTAAAACAGGTCTAGACCAGGATTAAAACGGGTCTATCTGGAGCTATCAAAGCATTAATAAATAAGGACAAATCCAGGACAATACCAGGACTAAGCATCAGGTTAAAATCAAGACCGAGCCATGACTAAACCAGGTCTAAATCAGGACTTAGCTAGGTTGGCTTGACTGTGCCAAAACCAGATTAAACTATAAACCTAAAAACGAGGAATGAGCAATGATGAACTCTTAATATAAATGAAACAAAATCAAGACATAGACCCCCCCACAAAACAACTCCTAAGAACTGCTAGAAGAAGGCTTTGTACCACCAAAAGGGCCTTTACCACAGCCTGAAAACCATCAAGACATCTTTGTGCCCAATAGACATCTAATGCCTTCACTGTGATGTGGGTCTTCGCCTCCCAAATCCAGACTTGTAACCTTATGCCCAACAGTTTAGTGGTTCAATATCAAAGGATTTCTGCTAGTGTTGATGTGACTATGGAAGCTGCAATACTGAAGATAATTCCAAAAGGTTAGCGAGGGCGAGGGCGAGGGCGAGGGCGAGAGCGAGGGTGAGAGCGAGGGTGAGAGCGAGGGTGAGGGCGAGGGCGAGGGCGAGAGCAGAGACAGACGGAAGAAAGGAAGGCATGTTTTTAAGCATCAAACCAATGCCTTCAAAACAGCCTTTGATTGCGGTAAAATCCATTTCACTAATTACACCAATAAATATTACCTCGTTTGTGTGATAACCCTTGCTAAAAACTTAAAAGGCGAGGATACTGCTCTGTCTACGGCTGAGAATTTAGTTAATTGAAGGTGCTAATAATCACTGCATCTTGGTAGCATTTCAGGATTCCTAGTCCAGTTTTCTACCCTTAGAATAAGTTTCAAAATGTGTTAAACTTTTGTTGGCTCTGTGGGCACTCACACGTTCAACAGAAGAGCCCCATTTATAAAATTTTAAACAGCTACAGATGTACAGCATGCCCCCTCTTCTCCCGGACAAAACACACTCCTCTTTTACTGTATCAGAGCAGGCATTTAGACACGGTTCTGATTTAAACAGAAGGTCAAACCGAGTACAATTTTAAAAAAATTAGACCAAATTTAATCTAAAGTGCACTTTTCAAAATATAACTTCAGATTCAGTTTTCCTAAATGCATTTTGGTGCAATATAAATAAAGAACTGGAGTACCATTTTATTGGAATGAAATGAGCACAACATCAAGACTATCTAAACCAAGAAATAAAAGAGGGATTCAAGTAGGAAAATACATAACTAAATAAGGGCAAACCTGTATATATGAAGGACTAAACAAGCCTAAAACAGGTCTAGATCAGGACTAAATCGGGTCTTACACTAATAATACAATTCTGACCTATCAAAGCATTAATAAATAAGGACAAAACAGGGAAAATTCCAGGACTAAGCATCAGGTCAAACTCAAGACGAAGCCATGACTAAACCAGGTCTAAATCAGGATTTAGCTAGGTCTTAACTGTGCCAAAACCAGATTAAATACCCGTGTCTAAATGCCTGCTATTATATTAAGCGTTCATCATTATGAACACTTAATATAAGAGCAGGCATTTAGACACAGTTCTGATATAAACAGAAGGTCAAACCAAGAAAAATTAAAAAAAATGTTTACCAAATTTAATCTACAGTGCAATTTTCAAAATATAACTTCAGATTCAGTTTTCTTAAATGCATTTTGGTGCAATATAAATAAAGTTTCTTACAATATAATATAACCAGGTGCATTCTTAATATTTAGTGGCCCTTTCTTCTGTAGACTATCTATGTCAATGTTAGACACCAGATCACTTTCTATGTACCTCAATTTTAAGATTTGTGAAGTTACTACCATATATATGTCTTTTTATACTGGACCAGTGGACTAGTCTGATCTCTGGTATCTGGTATTTTCTTTCATACTAAAGGTCAGTGAACCATTCTGTAAATATCTGAGATTTATTTGTGGTTTTTTAAAAAAACTCAATGCTTAGTTTGAACTTCAGCAACTGATTGACCATTTCCACTTGTTGACCTGTGAAGATGTATTCATGTGGTATTCTTGTATCAAATGTATTCAGTGCATGCCCATATGTATTTTCTTTCATGATAATTGCTCAAAAATATTTAACATTTAACCTCTTTATCTTCACAGCAATGTTGAAATTCTATTATACCTAACTCACAGTAATAGTTTAAGTACAGTATAAAACTCCTGATGACAGCCACAAGGACACAGCATATTACTCAATTCTGCACAGCTCACCTCCCACACCTTTTCAAAATCTGACCTTTTACTTCAAAATTTGCTGAAACTAGTGCTTTTCTCCTTTGTACAAAAATCTAGAAAAGGAATATGTCCTTTCCTCTATTCCAGATTACTGTATTTTCAGAACACACTTTCCGATAGCGCTAACAAGGTGAAAAATATACAATTAAGTAGAAACACAGGGGACAGTTACTTTATGTCAAATTTCTCCTCCATTTTATTACACAAACCATATCCAAAGCCAGTGAAGCGTTTCCTCTAACACATTTTTAACTGACAGCGCTGCTCAAATCCTCTCAATGACTCATCTAAGGTGATACAGATCAATATTGGAACACTTCTGAAAACTGCCTGAATCCAAAAACCCGAAACGTGAAGATTGTTATTATTTAAAAAATGACTGAGCACCGAAAAAATCATTAGCTTGAAGCAATCAACGCAGAAGCAATTCGTTTTCATAATATTTTACAACCAGATAGCTGTTTAGTACAGGAGCAGATGAGGTGAAGCAAGAGAAGTGATAGAAGGGAAAGGATCGAACCGAACATCACAATAACACACCAGCTAGTATTTTAGATATTTTAGATAGATAATCTCAAACAAACCATCTTCCAAATACACCCACTGGTCACTTTATTGGGTTTTGGTATTGGGTGTTACCTCTGGCATTGTGGCAAGGCATTTTTCATTTGATTAGCAGCACCCAGGGACACATCTCCAGATCATTGTAGGCTGATTAACTATTTGACCCCACAATTAGTTAGACAAATCTACCTAATAAAGTGGCCAGTGAGTCTATGTGGATTTGCCACAACTTCTGCTTCTTTACCAGATGTGAATGTTTTTAACGGGCTGCGCACAATAGATCAAACATGAAAACATCCCAGCAGAGCACAGTGCAATCTCGTACAAGGTGGTTTTGACAGTGTCCAGTTGAGTTTTTGTGTGTGCGCGGGGTTACCTGAGGTGGGCGAGCGGCTCCTCTCCATGTCGATGGACTGCTGGTTGTCAGATAGTTCAGTAAGGCCTGTCACAGCAGAGGGAAGAGGAGGAGGGGGCAGTCGAGGGGACAGAAGAAGAAGTACAATACACACAGATCTGTCAGTTCATTTTAGCCACAACAGTCACATGGAGCTAGAACGAGGCGAGTTGCTTTCAATCAGCCACACTGCCCCTCAACACAGACCTCTGGTAAGAAAGAATAATGGTGATTTGTGTTGCACTTACATGGTCAGCCATTCTTCTGCACAATTAGTCTAGTCTTTGTCCAATGGAAATATAAACTAGCCTATTATTGGTGGTCAAAATGTTACCTTTTATGACCGTCTGCCTATAATGCTGCTACATACATGACAAACCAGTGTATATTCTGAAACCTTTCTATCAGAACCAACATTCATTTATTCTGTTTGATTGTACCACATGGGCCAACAAAATCTCCCTAAGTGAATCAAATGTTACCATTGTTCTGTCCTTGGACCACTTTGATAGATACTGACCACTGCAGAGCGGGAACACCCCACAAGAGCTGCAGTTTTGGAGATAATCTGACCCAGGCATCTGGTCATCACTCAAATCCTTACACTTGGCAGTTTTCCCTGCATCTATTACTCTACAACTTTCAGGACAAAATGTCTACTAACAGATGCAATGATGAAGAGGTAATCTCCTGTGTTCACTTCACCTGTCAGTGATCATAATGTTATGCCTGGTTGGTCTAAAAAATAACTGGACAAACAGGGAATAAAAGAAGCCCCAGTTTAGATCAAATATTTTGACTGGTCAGTGTAGCTATTTTTGGAAAGATGGGTTTAGCCAATCAGCTATACACGTTGAAGGTATTGCTTGAAAGCTTCTTGAACTGGCTCTCAATGGGCTTTTCCAAAGAAATCTATAAAGTAAAAAATGTATAATATAATATGTCAGAAGAGTTTCTGGGCCCATTTACTAGAACACAAATGAAGTCTGGCTGATCAGGCTATCACTTCCATGTTCCTTGTATTTAGAAACAGAACTATAATTTCACAGAAATCCAATTTATTTTGAAGGTACATGATAATCTGTCTGTGTGAGGGGCAGAGTGACTGCAACCTGATGTGACCTGCACTAACATCTCATTAAATGTCAGGAGGTTGTTTTGGAGATTTAAATGCTTTGTGATGAAATGTCAGTATGTGCATAATCATCTGTGTACAGGGCTGTAGTGCAGATCTCATCATGAAGTGGCACAGAGAGACCATTGACGGAGCAAAACAAATACGCAACAAACATTATTATCAGTCAAATCTTCAGTCACATGCATCGAGCACAGGCTGGACACATTCCACAGGTATGCACTCACTATCTGCACTGTACATAGGGCTAAGTTTGTTAAGTTTGTTGTTTATTACGCATGTACTTTCTGTTCAGCTGTTACATTGGGACGAATAACAGTTTTCTTATTTAAATGTTGAATTTGTTGTGCTAAATGTAGCTTCAAGAATTATTTCAGTGGGTTTTTATTATGAATACAAAATTGACAAAAAGCAATTGGACGAGAACAGGGTTAACGAAAGTCAACAACCAAGGCGATCAAGCATTGATACATTAAAATTTGACAGTTTACGGATTTGTCATTTATATTTTATATTTCTTCAGCAAAATTATAGTATAAATAAAATAAGTATTAGTATAAATGGTGGGATATGGCTTATTTTAATTTTTTTTTTAGAATTTGCATTAATACACTAGATGCTGATCCAAACACTGATAAATTGCTAGTTAATAACATTTCCAGACTTTTAGTTTTTTTCCATATCTATATGTACATTTTTATTATGTAACTGCTATACATGCAGTATGAATATTGTAGTATAAAATCAATGTTAAAGCATCTATAGTCTTAGGTGAATCAATGAACAAGGCTTTATTCACCGCACTAAATCTCCTTCAGTTAAAAGATACATCAAATGGATCATTTAATATTAATAAGTGCCCTTACATTTCCTCCTCTGCAAAAGGACACACTGTTGGACATGACTGGAATATAAGCTTATTATTATTTTTTATTTTATTTGTATTTATTTATTTATTTATTTATTTATTTATTTATTTTTTGGGGGGGGGATACAATACAGCTTCACAATAGAAAGAATCAGCCATTTTCATCCAATCATCTCATAGTCTATCCTTTTGCTTCAGAGCATTTTTTCTTCTCTCACACAAATCCACACACAAACCTTTTTAGTTTTTAGTCCCGACTTACTCTGGTAGGATGTACGGATCCTTTTCTTTGAATCTGAATAAAAGTTAGACAGGCCGCGCATGCAAAACTCTGTCAGGCAGTCAGCAGGCCCCACATGCCCACAGCAGCAGCCACAGTCACCGGGATAGGGTAAGATAACATAGACCAGGGAGGGGACATGAGGGTGGTGGATGGGTGTGGTGTGAGTAGAGGGAGCAAGAGGAAACAAAGTATTTAGAAACAAAAGAGAGTAGAGAGTGAGTAGAGGGAGCAAGAGGAAACAAAGTATTTAGAAACAAAAGAGAGTAGAGAGTGAGTAGAGGGAGCATGAGGAAACAAAGTATTTAGAAACAAAAGAGAGTAGAGAGTGAGTAGAGGGAGCAAGAGAAAACAAAAGGGTAATAAATGTGAAATAATGAATACAATAAAGGAAGGGAGAGTTTGGGGGAGGGAGGGGGAAGAGAGAGAACACAGGTTTTAAGAGTCAAAAAGAAAGTAACACAAGCAGCAGTAGTGTTAGTGTTAGTGTTAGTGTTAGTGTCAGTGTCAGTGTCAGGGAGGGACAGGCCTCGACCGCAACAGAAACTCAAGAAATCCACCACTGTAGCACAAATAGAACACAGCATTTCTACTTCTTATAACTGCTTACTGTTAGATTAGACAATTTAAATAGATTGGTTTTACAGGTAAAGTCGCCCATAACATTCTATGCTTCTACATACTGTCTTGCTTATTGGGAGTTTGCAGCTTACAATAAATGCATTTTTATAAATTTATTCACAATTGTCGTTGGTTTTACAGTTTGTGTTATAATGACATAATATTTAGTAGTAGTTCACAGCTAGGTCATTGCCATTGTCCTTAGTCTGAGCTTACTAGGGTACAACTACATGTGAAACTGTCTGTACCCAGCAGTATATATTCTCTTCTTATTTTAAGGATGAAGACCTTTATGTTATGTATATCCTTTACCTTATTTACATACACATATACATATGTATGGTGACAACAGCTAAACATGTACAGACCTGAGACAACATGTAATTTTAAAAGGTGAAGTCAAGTCTGTGCCACCTTTTGGTTTGTTAAAACTTTTGTCTTCAGCTCAATATCTTTACCAGCACCACCTGGGGTACAGCCAAAGGGCACGGTTTACTGCCTTTATATTTCCTGCTATCTCCAAATTGATTTTCAAGGCCCAACTCAGAAAGATGTTTTACAAAAGCGAAAGTCAACAAGAAGTTAAGTGCTGTGGTAGTCAATAAAGACCCCTTATGCAACACTAAATGATAAGTGCCTGGCTCCGAAAAACCCAAAGTCGTCACTCAGTCTACCTTGACATGCCCCTTCACAAAACCCCACAGTCTAGCACATTTGTAGGTACATAGGGTATGTTTACTCCTTTGTAAAGGGTCATATAAAACATTACAATGCTGGGATGAATAGTCATAGTACAGTGGTGAGAACAAATCTATATTATTTTATTTTAACTATTTTACTACCACCTTTATGGCACGTTTATTTTACAATCTTCACCACTTCATGTAATTGAAACTACAAAATGGAAAATTAAATTGAAATATGTAAGCTTCTGAGACCTCCACCAGAAATTAGTAGCAGACAAAAAGGACAGGGGACAAGGGTTGGAGAGTACAACTGTGTGGCTTTGACTACATATCAAATCTACGCTCAAGCAAGAATACATATAAATACATATAGATACATGCATAGTAATGCAAACATGAAAGATGCAGCCTGCAACATGCACCTGGTTTCAAAGTGCAGACCTGACAGGCAAACTGACATGGACAGTGTTACTGCTTTGTAATGTATGTGTATGTGTATCTGTATGTGTACGTGTACGTGTACGTGTACGTGTACGTGTATGTGTATGTGTATGTGTATGTGTATGTGTATGTGTATGTGTATGTGAGAGGTAGAGGTAGAGCTAAAGATAGAGGGACAGGAAGAGGACCAGGTTTCATTTTAATGCATTCTGCCAACATAATAGTCATCCATCTTAAATTATTTTAGTCTGAGTATTAAATGATTTCACATAAACTATAAAGGTTTGTCCTAAATTTAGAACATATTTATAATACGTTTTTGTTTAGTTTTGACCAGTGAGTCCAGATACTTTCTATCTGATCACACACTAAAACCAATCAATGAACTCAAATGTACTATGTCTAAAGTAAATAATTATTAATGATTAAGTGTATCCAAATCTCGACAATTATCGTGGTATTCAACATTGTGGTATTCAACTTAGTGGTATTCAACATAGTTATTGCATGTGTTTCTAATTATGTGTAGGCCTCATACAGTAGTATGTTTCATTTTTAAGTAACATACCATGTGCTAAATGCCCTTGAAACAATCTAATTGTATTAATCACCTTTAACAGATTCAATAAGTTACATTAATGGATGTTTTATAATTATAATCACTTCAAAAATATGGGTTAGCTTTCTTGACAGGCCTGGCCAACCCAGATCAAGTGACAGAAAGAGGTGACAGTAGAGGAGAATAGAGGACAGATTTATGTAATATAATGTAATGAATGCATAATTGACACTTGTGTGACTGTGTTTGTATTGTGTATGTTTCCAGTATCAGCTGTGTATCTTTGTGTGCTACCTGAGGTGGACTGTCTGTTCCTTCGAGGGGAACGGGTAAGGCGTTGATAAGGGTCTGAAGCTCCGTACATATCAAGCGTTGACATACATAACAATATAGTTTTCTGCAAATAGTCCACCACCACCAGGCCATTCAAGTTCCCAAACGCCAAACTGGAGGAGATGAGCAAACAAATGGCCAAGATACAAGCACACAGACAAAGGAGAGTGTTATTCACACCTCAAATTAGACACACTGACATTAGAGGTGTTACATGTAATACTAGGCTCAGGCACATTAACAGTGACATTTAGGTATTGACTAACAACTAAAAAACATTCTGGATGATTTCAATTTTCTATATACCATGCAGTGTAAAAAGCATTTATAGATTTTATACAACAACCCTTCACTCCATTCTACTTCCATGTGCTCTTTAAATTGAAGCATGTCTTACAGGCCATAGGCAGAGTTAATGTCCAGGCTGGTGATCTGTTGTGGAGGGTCCCCGTCGACCCACAGCAGCTGGATGACCAGCTCTGCCTGGTATCCCGGAGGTACTCGCACTGTACGCTCCTTCACCCTGGAGGCAAAAAAGACAGGGTTAAAGGCTGCGGTACCTGATATTTTGACTTTGTGATGTACAGTACCAGAAGTCATCTGAGAGACCCTCTGTGGGCTGTATTATAAAGGTTTCATTTTTGAGCATAGGGACACTTATTTTTAACCAATGAAAAAAAAGACAGCTTCAGACCGCAGCTCATTATTCTGATACATCCTGGTTTGTGTAAGACCATAAAAGAGGGTTGAATAAAAAAAGCGTAATAGGTGTCATCTGTATCTGTGCATTGAGTTTGGAAAATATAATGAAAATGTCAAAATAAATTGTTTTCTTTATATTCTCATTCCTTATTAAAAAGTATATATAAATTAGTTATTATGATTATTTTACTTGAGACATGCAATATTGTCTTTCCCGTCGGGCGTGCCTCCTCTGGGGCTGGTGGCATGTTGGGGCTGGGGCGAGTGGGAGGGGTTGGTGAAGCAGGGGTTGTTCTCTGTCTCTGATGGGGAGATGACATCCTCCTGCTCACACTGCAGCCGCACCTCCAAAGACTACACAGAAAAGAAAGGAAATATCATCTTTAGAACATTATTACCGATCAACAATTTACTTATTAATACATGAAGTGGCCAGAATTGATAGAAAACTATAGCAGCCCATCATTTATTTATTTTTCAGGCTAAAACAGAACTGAAACATAAACATTTGATAATTTGATAATTGCAATTGCATGTACAACCAAGCAGTAGTTTTTACTACTGTACAATGTATCCCAGTCACCCCGAATTTGTAGACGCTTTGAAAGTAGGTACATACAATTTGATAATACTTAATTATGTTATTAATATGTTTTACCCCATGTTTCTGAAAGAATGAATATTTAGAAGTTAGTCTCACTCACCACAATCTGAGTGCTGGCGTCATACTTGCTGAACTTGTAGAGGATGATGTGAGCCGAGATGCCGACCACACAGAAGATCCGACTCTGAGGACACCAGCTGACCATCTGAACAGCAAAGGGGTCTTCTTCTCCCAAATCTGCGTCTGCTTTGGGCTTTTCAAACACTTTGGACGTCTTCAACTTGTACAACATCTGTAGTGTGACTGGAGTTACACAGTAAAAGGGGGATGAGTTTCCAAGCTTTTAATGTTTACAAAAGAGGCCACCGATAAAGTCTGATTTTGCTGTCGAGGCCAGGGGAGGAACTAAAGTAAAATTATAATTATGGAAGATTACCTACATCATAGAACAGGGTCAGATAAAGCATTTATTATTTTAACAAACTTACTTGACAATGTAGAAATAACAAAACAAACTGGAGAAAGCTCAAAAAAGTCAGTTTAGCACATAAGAGCCCATTTTAAGTAGTACTTGCTCATGGATATAAATATTCCCATTTAGGCAGTAAACTTACTTGCAGATGCGTCCCAAAACTTGATTGATCCATCAGCATGTCTAAGCAAAGAGAAACAATTTCACATCAGGCTAAAAATAATGATTTGGTAGACAGTGTGAAAAACAAACATGTCACAGTTATAGCAGTTTCATGCTGAGAAAATCACTACAGTAAAAGACATACGTTGTCAGCTAGATGTTTTTACTTGATTTTGTCAGCTAAAAGCCTGTCTGCCCCGTGAGCCTAACAAAACCTTACACCACTGCACTGTATATGTGATAATGTGCAACAGCAGGATACTAAATATAAGCCCTTTTCTGTAGTTGTCAGAAAATACCTTAATACTGTTCTTATGCTGTGTCCCGCTGCGGCTAGTGTTACTAGGAAACTGACTCCATTCACTGAGTGTGCTCCAGAACAAGTCTCTATTGAACACAGCTATGTTACATTATGTCAATATAAGAATAGACGTACAGTTTGATAGCAATGTTTTCAAAAATGATTTACTTTAGTGCTCGTAAGCCCATTGTCTTGGCTTCTAGTTAGAAACAAACTTCACTTTGTTTAGCTCCACAAACCTGATCTCAACATCACTGAGTCTGTCTGGGATTAACATGAAGAGACAAAAAGATCTGAGCAGCCACTGATGAAATGGTGGGAATCATTTTTGAAAGCTATCTACGAGAAAACTACAATATACAATATAAAATCTAACAACAAACTTCAACCCACTTACAACATATGAACAGTACTATATAGTCAAACAGAGTGGACTTATTGCCTTTCATTGCTGAGTTATTGTTGAACGTTTGCACAGTAACCTTCACTTACCCTGTGATGATTATCTCTGGATATGTATGTGAGCCTAATGTCCACGTGCCTCCACTGATTGGCCACTCCTATTATGTTACACGGAAAAGGTTATTGCACAGAAATATCAATGTACTTTTCACTAATGACCTACTCTCTCACCTTTTGACTATAGCCGGTCTTTTTATGTTTGGCTCCTATAGAGTAGAGGATGGGGATGAGGTCAGGCGGACAGTCTGCAAAGTAGGCTGTGCAAGTGACTGGGGATTCATGGACGTCCATAGGGTAGGGGTTCTCAAAGACAGGGAAGCTGAAACATTAAGATTCAGTTTTTTTTAAAGAAATTAAAGAAATTCAAAGAGTATATAGGAACAAAGAAAATGATCCCTCCACAATTAGAAAAATGCTGCCAGTTTATGTTTTTATAGATACTGACCTAGGAACACCCCACTAGAGCTGAATTACATTTTTCCTGCTTGCTGCTCACCCACTAACAGGTGCCGTTAATGATGGTTGGTATATTTACAATGTATTTCAAACAATGCTAAATTTGGTAGCAATATTTATTTTTCTCTTTATAAATAAATGCAATAAAAAGAAGTGCCGCAGCGGTGGTGCAGTGGGTAGATGTTCGCCCTTCAACCAGAGGGTCGGTGGTTCAAGTCCCCGCCCGAGCACATGCTGTCAGGCCCTCCCGTGGACCCACCACCTGCAGGAGGTACCCTTAAAAAAAGGGCTGGTGCAATGTGGATCGGGCAGTGGTCGAAGGCGGGAGTTCCCTGCTTAGACTGCTGCCTCCGCGACCCGGTAGAAAATGGATGGATGGATGGCAATAAAAAGCTGATATATTACTTATATATCAAAATGGC
>JAVQKC010063336.1:0-10719 GCA_036025475.1 Philypnodon macrostomus
ATCTCTCTCACAGTGGACATGCACCTACGATGAAAATTTCAGACCCCTTCATGACTTCTAAGTGGGAGAAATAGCAAAATAGCAAGGTGTTCAAATACTTGTTTTCTTCACTGTATGAGGCCATTTCACCGACATACACCTTGCTGTCGGGGACGACAGCACAGGCCTAGTTTAATTTAATTTGACTAGACTTTTGGGACAAATTAATGTCTTTCAGCTAAATGTTCAAATGTTCAGTTGATGTCCTCCACTTTGTCATAAAACCTAGAGAAACAACAATTGTGGTTTGTTGTTGTGTATTCTTAGCTTTGACTTTTTCCTGTGCCTCTCCTTCAGCCCTGAGCAAGTCTTTTCTCCCAGGTCTGTCCTTCATATTTTATGGTTACCTAACAGTACTTGATCTGTAAATCCAGCAGTGATTGTGTTAAGGGCAACAGAATAGCTGCACTTCTTCTCCGGGCACTTCTCTGGATGAGCTCAAAGTTGTTGTTGACTTTTCAACCCTGCACAGTGAGTCGACTTTTTTTTTTCTCTGTGCCTTTTAAATGGAGTGTATCCTCTTGTCACATGAGTCAGTCTCTGGAATTAATTTATGGAAATGAAGTCATGTATACCACAGATTGGGGGTTTGGGTAGAAATGATGTGTGGAACTGCTGAATTGTGGATTTTTGTGAGCCAGTGGGGTTTGCAGTCCCATGGAGACCACCAGAGAGGGTACAAGCCCAGAGCTGTCATGTCTGAACGCTTCCAGGTGCACATACAGTACACTTTCACAAAGTATGACCACTGCTGCATCAGATATAAAACATGTATCATGCTTGAGGGGTGGACAGATTTTTTTTTATTTAAAAATGAAATATGATAGAAAGGTATTATTATACCACAGTGTCTTTCCCATTGACCTAATCTTTTTTGTGTCTGTACATAGGGCAGCTATTGGAGCAACTGAAAATGCTTACTGTCCATTTGTTAAAAGAAGTTTGTTTTATGTCATGCTCCATAACTTACTAATGGATAGTTTCTCCCAGACACAACACATGAGTTAAACTGAAGTAAATGTTGGGCAATAGTAATGCATTCATCACAACTGACAACTTTATTGAATAAAGTACATTTAAGTTCCCACAAAAAGATGAGTCTTTAAATTGTCATTGTACCGTTGGAAGTACATGAAAATAAATAGCAGCTCATAAAAACCTGCTTTGTTTCTGCCACGGCATATGATCACAAACATAGTTAATATTAGAACATGTGAATTGCTTTTTGGATTAGGTTTGTTGAAATATATATCACTTTTATCCCTATGGGAAAAGCTGCTTTCTGTCTCTTTGCGGGGATGGATGTGATTAATGCTGCTGTATGGTAATGGTTCTCCATGATGAAGGTTGATTGTTATCCAAAAGGTTGATAGGTAAGGGATAACAATAGTTTGAGTGCTGGGTTATTGGTCCCTCATACTAGAGGTTGCCTGTCTCTATTGGTTGATGTGAATGTTTCTAGGGAAGGTTGTTAGTGTATTGCCATGTTAGGATGTACTGGTACTAGAGGGCTATAGTTATAGTTAAGGAAATTACTCATATTTGCAGAAGATCTTATATCGATGCATCAACAGCACAAGTCTATCTTTCATTATCTACATACTCTTGCTCACAGACCTTCTTGGATTAAAGTCAGTTGTTGCTCACACTCAAAGCCGGACTCATTCCGCTGTACAGATCGCGGCCAGAAGCTCTTCTGACCTCCAGTGTTGGCAGAGCGCTGCACAGAGGCGGAGAGATGCCCATGCACGTCTCCTCCAGTCCAGTCTATTCATAGACGTTGCCGTGACTCCCCCGCCTCTGACTGACTGCTTCCTGCTTTCCCTCTTGCTCAATTACTTCTCCTCCGACTCCCACATGTGGCTCTCCACTCTCTGGCAGCTTACACTTACCTTGTGGAGGAGGGAGGAAGGCCGTAGTCTCAAAGCGTTAACTTAAAGAAAGACATGAGTGACTTTGTCAGTGTCGGACTCGAACAGTGCAGAGCAGAAATTGTACTCCCGGTGTTTTCTTTCTTCACGTTCACTCGGCTGTGGTGCCCTCTCCAAAAAGCACGCAGCTGGGAAATTGCCTCAACAGCTGGCCAAATAAAAATGCAACCTCCATTCATCATTCAGCCATATTGCTGCGCTTACCTCCCACCTCCAGAAACAGAGTGGGTTTAATTGTAGTTACAGCGCACTTCTCGATACATCATGATTTAAAGTCGTGTGAGAACGGCACTTGAAAGCGAAGACTAAGTAAAGAAACAGTTTGAACACTGTGGGAAGAGGCCAGTGCACTGTGTGTTCAGTTAGAAGTCTTATTTCCACAATGTGCTACGGTTCAGTCTCGTATGGCATGGTTTGATGATAAAGCAAGATTGAAGATTTATTACTAGGTGCATTGTAGTGATGCACAGATATATCGGCCCAACATCGGAATCGGCCAATTTTGACCATTATCAGCATCGGCCTTTACAGATGGACAATGTTAATCTATGTTCTTAAAGGATAATTTCTAATATTTAGGGTTAGAAAGAGTCTAAGTCTAAATTCAGGGTGACAAAATCCAATAAAAATAATATTCATGGATTGTCAAAAAACATAGCCAAAAACATGTTAACAAAATATTGGTATCAGCCAAATTGGTAATTAAAATATCCAAAATATTTCACATCGGCTCATCCCTAGTGCATTGTCATTGTATAAATGCAAAAGCAAGTTGTAATTCAGGGGTGTGCGATTATTGTGATAAAAGATTGCATTGTCATATGAAGTTAAGACCATCTGCAGATCATTGAATTGCGATACCGTGTGGTATTCATTCAGATTTTTACTGTCAAAATGCCAGTGTTCATTAAAAAAAAAAAACGAAAATGAATAGTATTAAGTAAGTATTATGATGAACACTGAATATGATTGAATTTGTTGTTAGAAATATACTGATAGCTGTAGTCTTCTGTGTAAGACAAAACATATGTCAATTAAAATCAAAATCAGATCTTGGCCTAGTAAATGTGTGCTATTGTCTTTTTACCGTAATGCCCACCCCTACTTTAGAGTTGGTTAAATCTATGCATATTTGTATGACCCCAGGATATCCAACACAACCAGTGTAATTGTATTAAATATAAAGATAGCTGGCCACACTTCAATAGTAATGGTGTTCAAAGCGTTGTAGTTATTTGGCATGCATTTTACAATAAAATCCGAACTAAAAATGTGTCATAGCGCTTATTGTAAACGCGCCTTTAGTCAGAAGATGCTTCCCTTGCTCTTCCACCTCCGCCCACCCCCCGCTCCCTCCCTTTGTGTCTTCATTTTGCTGATACAACCTCCCCTCCGCCTGCTGACTAACTGACCCACATTCCTCCCAGTCAATGCTTGCTCTTGCACAGGCCTATATCTGTTTGTCATTCTACTTTTCACATTGGGTCTTTCTTCTACCTAAGAGCTTGTGCATTCCTCTTTTTCCTAAAACTGTGCCATGTCCCCTCAGGCTGCATCAGGAACCAATTAGACGATTGCTCTTTAGTGCAGCATCAGTCACTCTGCAACATAAATGATTGGTAAAACGCCTCATTTGCTCTCTGTGCTTGTTTGCCTGCTTTTACTAGACTTGGTTTTAGATCCGGGGGGTGGATGAGATTATATTTTTTTCTGCTTGGTTTAATCAGTGGCGCACCCTCTAGTGGACAGTGCGTTGGCTGCTGGGGTAGATGACAGCTGTGACATGTCTGGGGAGGGGGCAGATTACTGTGATTGAAGTAAAATGGTCTTCAGAGACAGCACCTGGGACTGCGACTGGTCAGCCATTTTATCATCACCGAGAGACTGTGTTATTGCCTTTTCAATAGACACACTGTTCTTTTGAGTTGTTGTTGTCACCTCTGTAAAATGTCCAGGTTTTGAAAAGGAAACAGATGCGGTACATTTGCTATTGTCTTGTAAGCTTTTATCAAAACACAATGTGAAAGACAAACTGCTGTTCTTAAAAGTTTGGATCAAAATATAAAAATACACTGTAGCATTTCTTATATTTTGATTAAATAATATTTTCAATGGTTGTTTTTGCTTGGGTCGTTGATCTGTCAGTAGGATTTAACTCACACTTTTAAGCATTAATTAAGTATTAGTTAAGCAATAGTAACAGTTAATAGATAATTTATAAAACATACACCATTGAGTTACAAATACTGGTAATAATGTTATAACCTTGCGTGATCTCTATCTATAAACCACTTTAGAATGATGTTGATTACATATTTATTAATACTTAATAGTGGTAATAAGAGGAGAGCTAACGTAAAATGTGACCTTATTTTTTGGTTTTTGTAACTGTAACACTGTCTGGATCCAGGAACTTTATAGAGGATTTTGTAATATTACAAAAAAAAGTCTAGAATCTTCTTTTCATGGACAAGTCTTTATCATTTATTGGATTTAGCTGGAGGTTTGTACTCCATGTTTCTAGCTTGCATTTGTGTTAATAAATACATTCAACTACATCTTTTCCTGTCTTTTCTAGGTATAACGCGCCATAATCCAGCTAAGTTCTTGTACATCTTCAAACAATAGGACCAAAGGAGGAGCAGCGGTGGATAGAAAGTCTGTATAACCAAGGGCACCTACGCTTGCACCAGGATGGCTCTGCCCGACAAACACAAAGTGAAACGCCAGCGGCTTGACCGGATTTGCGAAGGTACCCTGATTTTTTTTCCACCAATTTTAATTTGTGCTTTTTGTTTCAACAACTAAACCAGAAAGTAACCCTTTCCTGAGACTTTCTTTCTGCCGAGTGCAAAGCCATTGAGATCGTTTGCATAAGAGAAGTGTGTTTTTGCTTGTGTGTCAAAAGGAGCCTTGGGACCAGCCATTGTGCTTTGAAGGCTGTCTAGGAATGAAAACGGAGAGATGTGGAAGTGTTTTGTAAAGAAGGCTGGCACTGGGTTGATGGCTGAATAAAATACTTTTTTTTTACTGTTGAGATGAAGTAGGGAGTTTGTAATAAACTGAAGCGCTCCTCAGAGTCCTGGGATTGATTACAGCTAGATTGATTTGTGGCTGTGTTTGTGCTTCTCTGTGTAAGAAAGACTGAGACAAAGCAGAGATTTTCTTCTTTATTTCAACCCAATGGCTGCCTTTCCAAGTTAGTACTTAGAGCTTGTATATACCCAATCAGTCATGCAAGTTTTCATCTGTGTTTTCCTTGTTGTAATAAGTTTGAAGAGCCCACATCTTGGCATGCACTCAACTATTAGGTTTTTACAAAATACTACGCCAATCCCTCATTCTTGGATAGCCTCCCTTGTAGTGAAAGATAGAAAACATGCTTCAGTAAATGCAAGTGAGTTGTAAGATGTAAGCCCAGTTTGTTCAACATTTGTCAGGTGTCCAGAAGATGACTCAAAAAATGAAGTCATTTTTGTTACTCATTGTTGTCAGTTGCGATGGCGGATCATAGTTAAACATGTATTATCATCATCACATTCACATCATTTGCTTTGAAATATTGTCATATACTTGTTTTCATTTTAGATTTCTGACACTTTGGGGCATCTGATTTGTCCTGCTGAGTTACATGTATGCACAGATATATCTGCACAACATCGATATCGATATTTACAATTTTGTCTGATATTGGTATTGGCCTCAACAGATGACTGATGGGAACCTGTTCAAACCTGGTCAAAAAGGATAACTTCTCATAGTTAGGTTTAGAAACAGTCAGAAACAAAAGCCCATTCCAAAAGTCAAAATTTACAGTGTCAAAATGAAGTCAAAATAATATTCATGGATTAATAAATACATGTAAAGCCATTATTAATATAGCTATAGACAGTTTCAAAAGACATAGCCGACTAAATTATGTTTACAAAATATTGGTATCTGAATTGGTATTGGCCAAGTTGGTAATTGAAATTTTGGCATCAGTATCGGCCAAGAAATTTCATGTCGGTGCATACCTAGTTTTTTCATACTATGTGGTCGTGGTGCGTGATCCACATTTGAGCGATGGTAGTCTGTTATTATCAGCAACAACCTCTGGCATTGAATTTTCACTTCAAGTACATTATCCATTGGAAAGCAATGTATATATAGTATTCAACTCACTTATCACTCCTTTCTCTTTTGAATCTTGCTTCTAAATAAAACCATATGATTTTATGAACAAACGTTACACAGAATTAGAAGTGCTTCCATTAGCTTTGTTAATTTCCAAGGAAAAATCATTGCAAGATCCAACATAATAGATGCTCGAATGAAGCAGTGATATTGTGTGTTTCCAGTCTCTGAATGAGAGCCACATGTGGTACTGCGGACCGCTCCAAAACCACCAATAACACTCGCTCCCAGACATTTTTTCCACTCGTCTTTTTAACACACAAGAGGGCAGCGTGTTTAGCATTTTTAACAGTGTTTTCACATCTTAGTTTGGCATTTAGGGAAAGATTCTGCAGCGGTTCACTCAACTTATTATCAACCTGTGAAAGGTTTTTTGCTCTGATACAGTTAGTCACTATTGCTCTTAAAAATGTCTGGAGGAGGGTGATTCATGTTGAACTATTGTGTTTTTACTATCAACTCTTGACATGCAAATAAAAATAATATTCATGCAGAGGTTTAAGCTGCTATGATTTTACTGGCATTTCTGATATTTCTCCTCTTACTACTGCTATTTCTGCTGCTATTAATGACTAATGCTGTTGATGCTGTTACTACCAGACTACTATTGATACTACTGTTCACTGCTACCACAACTGGGTACTTCAACTGGCACTACTTGTATCACCATTATGGTTTATTTTCCTCCAGAGTTATAATAAAGACGATTCCTGGGACTATTAAAGGTGTTGCCCGTAAGTTTCCTGAAATAAAAATCTATAGTGTAAAGTAGGTAATCTGTCATAATTATGAATTTACTTTAGTGCCTCCCCTGGCCTCTACAGCAACATTAGATCAGACTTTGTGGGATACCGATTTAAAGGTCCTATATGCAGAATTTTCATATATTTAGTGTTCTGCCTCATGTGGCCATTAGAGGAACTGTCAGTATCCTGTCAGTAACTGCTCTGTGCGCTAAATACAATAAAAAAAAACAAAGAGCAAATATAGGTCCACTATTTTTGCTGAAAATCCTGTATATATCCCCTTTATCCAATAGTAATTGAGTTTTAGTCCCTCCCCTGGCCTCTACAGACAATCTACTTTACATCACATAACAGGGTCACATAGTCAATTTTAGTCATTTTTGTTCTAATGTTAGAAACTTTACAGACTACACCTTAAGGGGCTACTTCTCCGAGGCATTTTGGATGATAAATAGTGGAAAACAGGAGATGGAAAATATCTGAGGGAGTTTATTAGCTTACTAAAAGAAAATGCATTGGAAAATAGTGTGAGGGAGCCATTTGCAACCCAGGTTATACAAGTATTCTTTCACCAATACACAAAACATGGTGACACGTTGTTTGCCTATACCACTTTATTATACTAAACATCAACACTTTAAAATACTCAGGACTCAGGAAGTACTCTTATCCCCAAAATCTAAGTGAAAGTTACCACCTCTGCAAGATGAGAAAACTGATATTATTTGATTGTGCAAGTTCACTTAAGCAGAAATAATTGCTTTATTTTTAGTTAAATTAGTGTCAAAATCCAAATTTAAGACCAGGCCAAAGTAGGACTATTAAGGAAATCATGACTAAACTTTGACTTTTAAATGTATGAATTTAACATTTTAAAAGTGTAAGTCTATGTCAGATTAAAGGCCATTGTGATATATATTTATTGTTTTGCTTATACTGTGATAACATTTATATTGTACAGACCAATATAAAAGTGTTCATTCCCTGATACAGTCACCATCACAGCTCTTACAAATGTCTAGAAGAGGGTGATTCATGCTCATCCCAAAGACGAGGGGAGTGAATCATAGTATTTTCATGGTATGGTTCAATCTTCTCAGACAAATAAAATATAAAACAACCAGGGGGGTGGGCCACTGTGCACCATAATGCCAAAGCCAGCTATTATCTGTAAACCGTGTTGGGATTGAGGCGTGAAATAGAAATCAAAGTTGATATCATGTGTATTGACAGAAACAAGGAGATGTGGGGTGTTTTTTTGATTGCGTTGTGGCAGTGAGAGAAGCTTCCCTAATCTGCATTTATCTTCTGAGGATAACTGTGTCAATCCAATAGTTGTTTCACAGCGGAGTGCATTGATTACGTCTCGACTCATTGTGATGAGTGGCCAGCCGAGTCGTGCCTGCCCGCCTAAATTCAATTGGAAATGGCTGATCAAATGCGCCTGTTTACTCCCATCAAAAGGAGTCACGGTCCAGGAATGTGGATTTTTTATTTTTTTTGGCGGAACGGTGAATGTGCCTCCACTGAAGATAACTGATTGTTGGACAAGATTATCTGTCCCCTTTTTTGCTTTTATCTCATACTTTTGTGGGGACTGAAGACATCCAAGACCGAAATCATAAATCAATTATTCTTTAAACACTTTGGAAGGGCACTTTATTTGGTGTAAAAGTCGAGTCACACAAAGTCTGTTTAGCTGTGAAGTGGCACATTTAGCTGGATGTTTGAAGAATTAAGGTACGCAATGTGATTTCTAATAGACAGGCTTACATTTCATGAAAGTATATGAAGAATCTCTTAAAAACAACAGTTTTTGAATCATTTATGGCAGTGGTGGTTGTGGAGTGGGACCCCATTTCATTCCTGATTAACTTACCCTAATGCACAGTTGTGTTTTTATAATTATTTCCTTACGGTTTGCTATTTTATAATACAGGACTATGGTCGTGTTGTGGCGAGTTAAGGACATCATTATTATAAACAAATTCTGCTACTGCACACTACATTACACTGCAGTTTTCTGGCCATATTTCATCCTTAATCATTAGTTTACATATCAGATCTCAAAATGTATATGATACAAGTGGTCCATCTGTAAAGTGGTTGGTGAAGAGCCAGCTGAAGTGTAACTGCAATAAGGGAACTGTGGTAAACATCTGTTGTGAGCATCAGTTCCTGTTCTCTGTTATTCCCCCCTTTTCTCTCATACTCACTCCCCGTGTGTCCTTCTGTCTACTCCATCTGTGTACCCAGCATGCTTTTGGCTTGGGCAGAGGCACAATTTGATGGCGCTGCCGTGGAGCCAGTGTTAACTGACTGGTCCGGGCAGAGATGGGAGGCGAATGGTGCGGCGATGTGAACTAGGTCGCTGTGACAGCATGTTCCTGAATGTTGATTTACAAGTTGTAAATCTGTGCTTGGACACAGACACCACAAGGTGGGGTAGTGGAATCTGTCACTGTACATCCAATGCATCAGTTGGCAGCCTATGTTGGTTTTAGTGTGTCAGTTTACCTGGTAGTCTAATTATATCAGCGAAACGACGATATTATGGAATCACGTCGGTCCGCGTCCGCAGATCCTAGCTGTGAACACAAAACTCAAAAACGAATTGCCGGATCAGTTTCAACTTTTGCACACAGGTACATATCATGAAGATGCAGAACTGGATTGAGTTTGGTACTTATACGATTTATGACAATTAAATAATTAACAAATTACGGGGGGACGACAGCACAGGCCTAGTTTATATGTTCTATATATTTTAGGACCATTCTATGAAAGAAAATGCACATGTATATGTATATATATATATGTATATATATATGTATATATATATATATATATATATGTATGTATATAAGCAGGTGATAGTCATTTATATGTTAGGGTTATATATTTTAGGACTGAAAGAAAATACATATATATATGTATGTATACATATATGTGTATAACCAGGTGATGGTCCTTTTTATAGTTATGTATATGTTCTATATATTTTAGGACCATTCTGTGGTTTCACCTAAAAGAAAATACACATATACAGTATATGTATATATGTATAGGCATATCATACATATATGTATGTATATAAGCAGGTGATAGTCATTTATATGTTCTATATATTTTAGGACTATTCTGTAATTTTACCTGAAAGAAAATGCATGTATATGTATGTATATATGTAATTACAGAGGTCAAGGAAAGAATGCCTCTATAGCACCCCCATGTTTATGAACCCTATGGGAGTCTGGACACACTTACTTTGGCAGAGAGCAATGAAACTTGGTACAGTAATTATCCATGTACCCAACAAAAAATATTATTATGGCCCTACCCTACAACAAACAGGAAGTCAGCCATTTTGGTTTGAAATGGTGATGTCAGGTATATTGGACAGCCTCTAACTTGCACATACTTTGCCCGATTAGGCTCAAACATGAAACACCTAATTACCCCCCGGCCCTGAACACATCTGGCCAATATGATGCCAGTTACCTCTATAGCGCCCCCTATAGTCTGAAAGATGAATGTATTTTTAGTTTAGCTTTTAGCAAATTAAATTTAGGTTTAGTATTTAAAAATGAATTACTATATCTTCACCTTTTTAAGAAATCTCTGCTCGCTGAGTGCTTTTAGTTTTTAATAGTGACTACTTAGTGTAAAAAAGGGGGGAGTATATGTGACTTCTGGAAGATAACCAAGCAGTAATAATAATAATAATAATACATTCCATTTATATAGCGCTTTTCAAGATACCCAAAGACGCTTTACATATTTGTATTATTCATTCACTCCAGTCACACCTGATGATGGTAAGCTAC
>JAVQKC010063337.1:0-22290 GCA_036025475.1 Philypnodon macrostomus
TTCGGTGGTGGTCGGAGGGGCCGTAGGCGCAAACTGGCAGCCACGCTTCCGTCAGTGTGCCCCAGGGCAGCTGTGGCTACATAGTAGCTTACCACCATCAGGTGTGACTGTAGAGTGAATAATTAGTACAAAATATGTAAAGTGCTTTGGGTGTCTTGAAAAGCACTATATAAATGGAAGTTATTATTATTATTATTATATGTTCATTCACTCCTCACTTCTCTCTCTGCACTTAGGCAACATTCAAAGGTTGGATGGACATCATGTATGCAGCTGTGGACTCCAGAAATGTAGGTTTCTTTATGAAGTCTCTTATTCAGCCAAACTGGAAACTCTGTTTTCTGAGGTTTTTTTTTTCACATTTTCCCTCCTCCCTCCTCCCTCCTCCCTCTTCCCTCCTCCCTCTTCCCTCAGATCGGTGACCAGCCTGACTATGAAGTCAACCTGTACATGTACCTCTACTTTGTCATCTTTATCATATTCGGCTCCTTCTTCACCCTCAACCTGTTCATTGGTGTCATCATTGACAACTTCAACCAACAGAAAAAGAAGATAAGTTGCTTTTTATAATATTAATAATAATACATTTTATTTAAAAGCGCTTTTCTCAACACTCAAAGACGCTGTACAAAGTTGAACAATAATAAGCAAACAATAAAACAATTAAAATCAAACATTAAAAGTCGTTCTGAAGAGGTGGGTTTTGAGCAGGCTTTTGAAAGTGGGTAGGTCAGAGCAGTCACGGATGGGTTGTGGGAGTGAGTTCCAGAGTGTGGGGGCAGCAACGGAGAAGGCTCTGTCACCCCAGGTTTGGAGCTTGGTTCTGGAGGGGAAGGACAGGAGGTTGGCGTCAGAGGAGCGGAGGGAGCGGGGTGGAGGTGGAGCAGGTCAGAGAGGTAGGAGGGGGCCTGATTATGGAGGGCTTTGAATGTGATTAGGAGGACTTTGAATTGGATGCGCTGAGGGATGGGGAGCCAGTGGAGGTTCTGAAGGACAGGGGTGATGTGGTCTCGGGAGCGGGTGCGGGTGAGGAGGCGGGCAGCGGAGAAACTAGTTTTTATTCTATATATACATATTTACAAATAAACTTGCTTTGCCTTGCCTATTTTAACTAGGAAGGTTTTTGACTTTGAGAGTTTAACAAACAAACCAACAGCAGAAAAACTCAGATCTTTTTGGGGATATAAAAAACATGCCCATAGATAAGGGTGTGTGTTATGGCGATATAAGATTGAACCTTGATATGAAGCTATGAACATCAACATGGGACAATTGTTTAATTGTGCTATTGTCCTATAACCTTCATTTTTACTGTAACAATGGCAGTGTTCATATAAAAAAGTACATTGAATTATGAAGACACTGATCACAGTAATCTTCTGTGTAAAGCAATAATTGAAATTGTGATCTGAAAATTGGCATAGCATTTTTTTACCATATTGCCCACTCCTACCCATAGAGTGATGTGTTGCAAGAGGGTTACCTTTCTATGCCAAGTGTTACACAGATCGCGAAGGGCACATGATTCTAACCCCCCCCCCCCCCACACACACACACACAAACACACAAACACACAAACACACAAACACAACGTCACCATTATAGAGTCTGGAAATGTGCCCTGCTGATGTAGCGACACAGACACTGTATCAGTTCAACAGGCCTCCAGCCACAGCAGCACTGCAGATGGTGGTTCAATGTTGACACCAGTCATCCTCTCACAGACACACATCACACTCAGTGGGGTAGTGACGCTTCAAAAGACAACTCTGCAATATGTAATGTCAATATTAAATGTGAATGAATATTTTAACTTCACAGCTTCTCTACCTGAATTCGTCCTTCCCTCTATCATGGCCTCACACAAACCAGTGTTAAATTACTAAATACACCATACATATTCTATTCATACAATTCTAATGAATTTAAGATTAAAGAGAGTACACTGTATAAGGTTGTAACCAGATTTGTTGTGCTCCCTTTACTTTGGAGGTCAGGACATCTTCATGACAGAGGAACAAAAGAAATACTACAATGCCATGAAGAAACTGGGTTCCAAGAAACCACAGAAACCAATTCCTCGGCCAACAGTAAGAATCAAAATACGCTGCATTATCAATGAATTGGTATTGACTTGATCGTACCACAGAAGTAATCATTTGTTACTTGGTTGAGGTCTTGGTTGAGGCTTTCATCATTATAATGTGTTCTACTTGATGTTTCTTGCTTATTAGAACATACATTTCAGACTAACAACTCTTTTTTTTGTCCTCCCATCAGAATGCATTTCAAGGGTGTGTGTTTGACTGCATCACAAAGCAGGCCTTTGACATAGTGATCATGATCCTCATCTGCCTGAACATGGTGACCATGATGGTAGAGACAGACGACCAGACAAAAGAGATGGACGCTATTCTGTACTGGATCAACCTTGTATTTATTTTTCTCTTCACCGGAGAGTGTGTGCTCAAGATGATCTCACTGCGACACTACTACTTCACTATTGGCTGGAACATTTTTGATTTTGTTGTAGTGATCTTATCAATCGTAGGTAAGGAAACTTTTTAGAAAACCGTAGTGATTATTTTCAGAGTTATATATACTAATGTCGGATCTTTCTCCACAGGAATGTTTTTATCTGAAGTTATCGAGAAGTACTTTGTGTCCCCAACTCTGTTCCGAGTGATTCGTCTGGCCCGTATTGGCCGTATCCTCCGCCTTATCAAGGGTGCCAAAGGCATCCGGACGCTTCTATTTGCCTTGATGATGTCCCTACCTGCCTTGTTCAACATTGGCCTCCTGCTCTTTCTGGTCATGTTCATCTACGCCATCTTCGGCATGTCTAACTTCGCCTACGTCAAACGAGAGGCGGGCATCGATGACATGTTTAACTTTGAGACGTTTGGGAACAGCATGATCTGCTTGTTTCAGATTACTACGTCAGCCGGCTGGGACGGACTGCTGGCTCCTATCCTCAATAAGAGGGAGCCTGATTGTGACAGCCAGATGGAGCACCCGGGCAACTACTATAAAGGCAACTGTGGCAACCCTTCTGTGGGTATCTTCTTCTTTGTCAGCTACATCATCATCTGTTTCCTCATCGTGGTTAACATGTACATAGCGGTCATCCTGGAGAACTTCAGTGTGGCCACAGAGGAGAGCGCCGAGCCGCTGAGCGAAGATGACTTTGAGATGTTTTATGAAGTTTGGGAGCGCTTTGACCCGGACGCCACACAGTTCATGGAGTATGCTAAGCTGTCGGACTTTGCAGACGCTCTAGACCCACCTCTGAGAATACCCAAACCCAACATGATTGCACTCATCTCTATGGACTTACCTATGGTCAGTGGTGAGCGAATACACTGCCTGGACATCTTATTTGCATTCACCAAACGCGTCTTAGGAGAGGGCGGTGAAATGGATGTCTTAAGAGGCCAGATGGAGGATCGTTTCATGGCGTCCAACCCTTCAAAAGTCTCATATGAGCCTATAACCACCACTCTGAGGCGCAAACAGGAGGAGATGTCCGCCAGAATCATCCAGAGGGCCTTCCGCCGCTACATGATCCGCCAAGCCATGAAGAAGGCCTCGGCCCTCTACAAAGAACAGCTCAAAGAGTGCATCCGCGACCCGGACAAGGACGTCATGGTAATCAGCAAATTCAACGAAAACTCAACATCGGACAAAACAGACATGACGCCTTCTACAGCCTCCCCGCCTTCCTACAACAGCGTGACAAAATCGGACAAGGACAAGTACGAGAAGGAAAACAAAGGCAAAGACTTGAAAGACAGAAAGAAATAGACTTTGACAAAAGGAACAAAAATGCATCGGAGACTTTGTTTACAGCTTCTGAGGAGTAGATAGGTGTACGTTTGCTTGTGTGCGCGCTACGATGAGACGAGAGAGCAGATACAGTACCGTGTGAAACAAAGACAGGCACAAGAAAAGAGCAAATGGGAGGAGTTAAACAGCAGACACTGCCAGACACGAGTGTATAAGCCTCTGCAAAACGCTTGTGATTTCCCTATTGGTTGTTGTACTTTCTGACACTTGAGTGTACTGTTAAGTTGTCTGTAGCTAGTGCTGCTGCTACTATAAATCCAGTGTCTTGAATTTAAACAATCGCTATAACAACCATGCTCATTTTTTGGGGTTTCATCAGATATTGTTTTGTTTTTTTATGAGAAAGAATGTTTTATACTCGTTTGCATTTCATTATTGTGAGAATGTGCTTTCACCACCAAGGGCAGACAGTCAATGTCTATGCTGGATACCAGAAAGCTAAGAATTCTGCCGGAGTTTGAACAGTATACACGGCTCAAAACAAGGCAGGCCAGCGATGTACATTGTGGCAGTTGCTGGTTTGCTGGTCACTGATTGTTTGAAGCTGTTCCCCCACTGTTAAAACTCATAATACAGAATGTATGCAAGCTGACTGACCGAGGCACAGTTACGTACAATTCATACTATTTCACCTGCCGTCGTTTTGCAGTTGTTGTCTGTCCCTTCCTGTTCAAATCCAGAGCTCTTGTAAAGAAAATATTGTAATGAAATACAGAAAATAATCTTTCTAATACGCTCATGCTGACAATATATCACAAAGACATTTAAAGGATATAATATCACAGATGTTTGTATGACTTACATGTTGTTTCAATGGAGAAGCGAGTGAGTTTATGTAGTGGTTTGGTTTGTATATATAAACTAGCTGTTTGGGCACACAGTATGCATCACACTTACATTTGATGTAAGAGCACTTTTTAATTCCCACACTGCTATGTAATACCACATGTGGCGGTCATACATTTAAGTGCGTGTGAGAGAGCGTGTGTCTTTGTGTGTCTTTGTAGAAACAGTATGTGAGTAAAACTGGGGTCTGCAGGTTGCTTACCAATTATAAATAACATTTTTACTGTAGATACAAGTGCATTTTTGGGATTTTTATTTCCATAATTTTTTAGATTTGGTTTGGAAACACATCAATAGTCCCCCATATTTGTAGATAAAACCATGAAGCAATCAGTAGCCATCTCTCATTGCGCTTGTAGTGTTTTAGTGAACTGCATGCAAGAAGTGACTACTGTCCACTCATATGGTACAATATCATTTTAAAGCCAAAAGAATAAAGGACGTATTTTTTTGTAACCACTTGATTATTTTCTCCATTTACTTTTTGCTACAGATCTCCGTAGATCTGTGAACCTGAAGTATGATTGCTCCAACATGGCAAGATCATTCATGTTACACGTAATAATGTAATAATATGACTCTTCTTTTTGTTATAACCAAAGATGTGGCAAAGAAACTCAAAAATCTCGATTTCCAAAATAAACCCTATTTTGGGAAGCGTACTGTGCATGCAGAATGCTTTCGATTTAAGGTGAGAGCTGAAGCTGATGGTGAAGGAGCTTAGAGGAGTCTTAAGCACTGAGACAATGGACTGAGGATCAGACGGATGGGCTTCCCCCAGAAAACTGGGTAAGTAAACGATGCCAGAAGTTTTGTCCTTTAGGGAGCACAGCTTTGCTCACTGGCCACTTTATTAGGTTGACATCAAATCACATTGCATCAAGCCAGTAGATTTAGACCTGTACGTTATATGACGTGTAAAGAATCATTTCAAAGTTCACCTTATAAAGTGACCATGTGAGGGCATATATTCCTACTTTAGTGAACGTTTTAGGAGGCATAGCCACGAGGGAGCGGCAGGTGAAGAAGACTACCCCCACCACGAGCTCGCCTCCAAACCCGCCGCTCGTGTTCCCCTCCTGTTGCCTAGTAACGGTAACATCACAGCTCCCCTGTCTGTGATTGATCAGCAGCCTCCAAGCTCCCACAATGCCTTGCAGCCTCAGAAAAAATAAAAAAGGCGTCCAGGCTTCCCTATTTCCAGCATCAACAAGCTAACAGACTGAACACACAACTTAGCATTATGTCAAGAAGAGAGAGGTCGTTCCTAATCAAATCCTGGCCATACTGTAAAGCTCATATATCATTGTTACAGCGGCTAAAAGCCACCATTAGACGTATGCCCGACCATTATGAGGCTTTTGTGCTACCACCTGCTGTTGTTTGTTGTGTGGTTGAGTCTTATCTGCGCCCTATACAAAACATGACCAGCGTTAGGTGCGTCAAAATCCTTGTCTGTTGAAGAATAAAACAAAATGCCAAATCAATATTGCATGCTGACTGGCAGAAGGCAGGTGTTCAGGGCAAGCTCGTGCCACACAAGAAATGTACTGAAAAATGATTTGGCTTCAACATGTTTGGTGTCAGTTTAGACAATTAATAGGGATCATGCGCCATCTGCTGGTTGAATGTATTGCACAAGCTGAGTGGCCACTTTATTAGGTAGATCATGTAGTCAAAAAGTGGTAGGCCTTGTTGAGAATTAGTAGTGACTGTCTGAGTGAATTCCAGTTAATCTAGCACCAACAACCAAGCCACATTAAAATCACCAAATCCAGTGCCCTTAAAGGTGTAGTTCATAAGTTTGGTAAAATGTTACGGTCTACACCTTTAGGATTACCTACATTGATTTGAACTTCTGCCAGTCTAAATGCATTGAGTTGCTGCCATGCGATTGGTTAAGTAGCACCTATAGTGGCTAGTGAGTGAAAAATACAAACAAATTACTGATGTTAAAAAAGGAACTTTATTCACAATTTTAAAAACAAAAGTCATGTAAAGCAAGCAAAAATGATATTGGCCCCATTTATTGGCAGTTTTGAGAAAAAAATTCAAGAAGCAACGTATGAACTGCAGTAAGATTACTATGGAGTTACACTTATGGTAATCGATGTAAACAAAGTGCTTTGGCATTAGTAAAATGACTGAGTGGCTCCCGTCCCATGTGTTTTGATACATCGAGACTGGCTTGATACATATGGCTGTAAAACACTGTCAATTCTACTCAGTTCATATTGCTAGTCAAGTGAAAGTGAAGTTACTGATTTCAAGGGACTATTTTAGGTCAACTGAACACATGCGATACAGACAGCTATTATGAAACAATAATTCAATGTGTCACTGCGGACAGAATGGGATCACACAATGTTGCCAGAATCTCAGAACCTTTTGGACTTGTCATAGATACCGGCTTCAACTAAAAGAACCATGCCATGACAGCGCATAAAGTTGACTATATGCAATACAAAAGCACAATAGAGATGACTCACGGTCTCTTTTATTGTACATACTAAATTAGGGCTGGGTGATATACCGTTGATTACTAAATTCCATTGTAGGGTGAATTTTCAATACGCATCGTACTTTTTGTGTTGCTCCAGTTCCACCCTATAGAACTACCTCTTTGAATAAATCACTGTGTATTTTGTTGTTTGATAAGACTTTGATTTGCCCACTACTACGATGCATTTTCACTACATAAACACCAAGGCAAGGATTTTGGTTCTATCACCCAGCCCCGTCTACTTAATGATCTCCTTCTTGTGCGGCATCTATGGTCTGTAAGCTCCAAACAGAAGTGCACTTTCACATTAGTTGTATAATAATTGATTCTATGTCGTGTTTTGAGCGTTTTTTTCTAAAGTCTCACCTACTTCCTCCCTATCTGTCTGCTCTATGGCCCCAGACGCACATTCACTCTGTGAGTCATGGTAGTCTGGATGGTTCTGGAGCGATGCGGAAAGTTCTCCACCAGGGGCAGCGTCGGCATCACGGGTTTGTGCATGTGAGGTGAGGTTTGGGGAGTTCTGAAGCAGGGGCTGAGTGGGGAAATGCTGCGTGGTGATGTCAGATTGTAAAGCCTTGTCCACAGTCGGGAGAGTGGGCTGGTTCTCACTGTCTGTTGTGTTATAATGGAAGGGGTTGTTTATATTATTAGAATAGCTCAACATAGAGGGGAGGGGGACCGGGTACGGAGGAGGACTTGTGCTTTGTAAAGGAGACTCCCAATCGTCTTCCTCTTCATCATCATCCTCCTCATCTTCTTCATCATCTTCCTCTTCCTCATCATCCTCGTCGTCGTCAGGGTCGTTGGTGTCTAAACTGTGCGTGCTACAGTCCGAAAGGCCGCTACAAACACTGCTGCCATCTTCGTCATCCTCATACGCTTCATCTTCCTCTTCCTCATCGTCATCATCTTCCTCTTCCTCCTCTTCCTCATGGTCCATATTGGGGTTCGCAGCGTTGTTCTGGAGGTGCATCATTAGAGGAAACTGGAGGTTCGGCTGTTGCTGCTGCTGCTGCTGCTGCGGCTGGACCAGTGAGGAGGGGTCGCCATGGTAACGGTTGCCGTTGGTTACGAGCTGCTGCGGCTGCTGCTGTTCTGGTGGTGGCAGTGGGTGCTCCTGGTGGCGGGGTTGGCGCAGCTGCTCCTCGCGGCTCTTCTCCAGCTCCAGTTTCATGATGGTGTGGAGGAAGTGTTTACGAACTCGGACAGGGTTGAACTCTAGCCGGCCTGTGGTGTTACTACAGCACTCTTTGGTGCATCCACACGGGAAGGACATGCGGTCCACCTGTGAAACATCAGGCAAAAAGCCACTTAGTACTTAGAGGAACTTTGGCAAACGAGAGACTTTATCTAGGCCTACATAAATGAATCATCTTACACTTTAGGGGGGGTGGGGTGGGCCTATCCCTGCAATCACCAATACTAACATGCTAATTCATGTCTTTGGTAGCTGGACTTCACCAAGATGGAGTCCGTAGATGGTTCAAAGATGGATCATAAACCCTACTGAAAGGCAGAAGCACTATCCATAATGTCAATAAGCACCCCGACATTTTGAATCCACTTCAGCGCAAATAAACGTTAATCCTAGTGAAACATTAGAGTGACTGGCCTCTTGAGAGTTCCATGTTATAAAGCCATATTATCATTTTCTCGTAGCTTAAACACAATATTCTCATAAGTCATGGCAGACAGACCAACAATGACAAAACTAGAGTATTACAGTTGGGCCTCACCACAGATCCATTTACCTGGCACTTAATGCCGGCCAGGCTGCAAGCACAGGTCTCCGGGTCACATATGCCCCTGCAGCGACACCCACACTCCTCGCGGGACATGCGCAGGGCACGCAGCTCGTGCTTCTCCTCCACGTCGATGCGCCTCACCCCCGAGGCACGAAGAAGAGCCCGGCGTCGTCTGGTCGTCAGCGGCTGCAGGAAGAAGTACTCATCCACCTCAGTGTTGTCTACATCCAGGTCGTCCTCAGAGATGTCGTCCAACGTCAGCGTGTCCGCCTCCACGGATGACACCGTGCCGTTCTTGGTGAGCTGCGGGACACAAAAAGTATGGCCAATGAAGTCTATGTGAAAAAGCACACCTACACAGTTACACCCTCAGGAGTATAACAGTTCTAGTTGAGACTATTTACATGTATAAAGAAAAACTAAAGTAAAAGATTATTAGCAAAATAAACCCAGGACCCACGTTTGGTACACTTTGTGGTCCTACGCACAGTTAAACCCTCAGGATACAAGCTTAGGCTGTTTATTTTAACACAATAACAGATGTATCACAATATATTTAAAACATAGAGGCCTACACATTTTTCTGGAAGACTATGAGTTATTTCTGCTTCTCAATCTCCACTGTATCGTTAGTTAGCTTAAAAACACAAAAGAGGCTAATTAGCATAACAGACAGGACACAGCACGTTACTCATCAACATACTGTACTTTATATTATTACAGCATTTACCATCACTTCAATGGTTACTAATAGGTGTATATTATTCGTAATGTCTGAATATCTCGTATAAATAAACTGGTTAATAGTATGGGAAGTCAGAAATGGGGTTAGGCAAGCAGGGAGCTTGTATTTAGATGAGCAGTCAACAAAGCTAAGAGCCTGTAACACTGGCGGAGTTGCTGGTCACCTGGTCCGAGCACCTCCAGTCTCCAACAGTTACTAAATATTTATTCAGTGTATGGCATGAAACATGACATTAGGTACAATGCAGCTAAAAGTGTGGTCATGATTTGTAGGCCCAAAGAGGATACATGTATGAAATGTCCAGATTGTGTTTGTGTAGTGTGGTTTTATTACAGAGAACATGGCAGATGATGAATGTTACATGCTCAAGCAAATGCTCTTGCACATACATTTGGTGCTCATTTATGGAGTAACTGCAGAAAAGCCAGGTAGTCTATAATGATGCTTTTGAAACGGCCAGTAGAGGAAATACTGTGTCTTAAGAATCAGGCATCAGAAATAGGCCTACAGGCATCAGATATAGGCCTACTGCAATTCAATACCCCTCCAAGCTGTGGACAAACTGGCATTCTAATTAACTCTTTTTTACTGTTGCATTGTGTGGTTTCATATTGGACCATGAGTCTGTAATAAAGAAACTGAATTGATGAAGTGAACTAACTAACTTTGAGTCTTATGGCGTTGAGTTTCTCTTCTTTGAGGTGATGTCTCAGCATGTTGCGGTGGCTGCTTTTCTGCTCCATGGCGAACTCCCGGAGGGTGAAGTTCTTCACGCAGCTGTGATGGGGCGACATCCCCAGGGTGCTGCCCCCCTGCGTGGGCACACTGGTGAAGCCCTGTCTGCGGTTGAAGTAGTACACCGTCACATTCTCAAAGTGCACATTGTGACCCCGAAATCTTTTTGATTTCTGCTGCAGGGAAGCTGCGGGAAGACACCATTTATGAGAATTCTTTATGTTAGTTCCATTTTTCGCCTTGATACTGGCCTCAAAAGATCACAGAACAATTATTTAACACGTATTTATATATTATTACATTATATATTTTGTTGTTATTGTGTTGTCTATTTCTAGGACCTATTGTCTGGGTCATGTGGTCTTACTGTCCAGCAGTCCAGATGGTACTGGGTGGTTGAGACTGTCACTGCTGTTGCCGCTATCACTGCATGAGACCTCATCATCGTCAGAGGGCTGTATGGACAGATATGGGGAGGACCCCTCCTCATGTTTCCTCTTCAAGATACCACTGATCATGTTGCTCTGCCCACTGGTCAAACCTGCACCGGTAAAAGCATACGTTCACATCCCATACATACCTGCCAGATTTACCGGAACACTTTCTCTATGCTTTACCTCAAAACAGTGATGATTTTACAAGGACAAACAAATATTAACAATAAAGACTCATTTTAGCTCTGTGACTCATGCTGATGCTTTCTGGGAAATCTAAGAAGTACATTTGTGCTGCTCATAGCATCAGAGGATGGCCTTGTTACTGTCTACCATAAGACATTTGCACTTTACTTGAAGCAAAGTGTTTTTTTTAACTTACATTGTATTTGTAGATTCCCTAATGAACGTATGCAGAGAGTATACTACTATTAAAAATGCTCATGTAACTATTAATAATATGTTCAATGTAAAGCACTATTACAATATTCGGATTCTGTGGCTGCATTAGAACAGGACTGGTATAGGATTACATCATATGCAGTGGAGCTGAATGCCGGTCCAAGCTCCTTCCTTTAGCACCACTGTCGTCAGCTCTCATTACTTACTTTCTAAATGTATTTAACCTCCACAGGATACCCCTTTCTAGCCGGCAATTATTTTCTCTCTATTTTCAAGCATCAGTGCAACCCCCTCCTGTTCTGGAAATACAATTCTGCTCGATCACTGCACAGCACATCTCTCTTTTACATCACTTATATTTCCTTGACAACCATTTTTACTTGCTTATCCGTTCACCCATAACTACTCACAATAGTATACATGCACATCTCTAACACACATCCCCAACACTAACTGTGGAATTATTATTGACACACACAGCATTATCACCACAAGAAGCTTTGACATCATTCTCTCACCATCCCCACACACTCATTGCAGTCTTATTAAACAAAAGCTACTGACCTGCTTCCTTATCTTGCGTTTGGTTTTCAGGAAGTCCTCGGCTGTCTGTAGTCTGCATCACCAGATTTCACTAGCAGCCCCCAAACATCCCCATGTGTCGTGATGATGCAGTGAGCGCTGCCATGATGCTCGCCTTCCCCTATCTCACTCTCTCTCCTCTCAGTCGCTACCTTATACTGCTACACTGTCAGCTCGCCCATTTGCTCGCCCATTTCCCTTCCTCTCCCTCTCTCCTTCTCACAAAGACTTGTTAGCCGTGTGCTGCCAATGCTGCTGCTGCCGGCTGGAGCACTCAAGCTTGACTGAGGTGAAGCAAGACCCCTTTGAGATCCTAAAAGAGGAAGAAGGGGGGGTGGATGTGGTGGTAGATGCGATACAATGGGGATGGAAAGTCAAATTATAATGTAGTGAAATGCCACAATAATATAGTAAGAAATCAATGAGAACACGTTGAGCTGGTTATTTTAATTGGCACTTCTTTTGGCACCCAGTAAGAGGTTTCACTACAATGAATTCAACACATGTTAGCTCAGTTGTGAATGTCATGAAATATTCAACCCTAGTCTGAAATGTATGCCTACTGTCCACTTTATTAGGTAGAGTTTGTATCTATTAAAGTGGCCTTGGGGTGGTCTTCTGCTGCAATAGCCCACCCGCTTTATGGTTTGACTATAGGAGAGGGTTGTCTGCAGACCTTAATTTTAACAAGAGTATTAACTGGCGTAACAGGCGTGCATGCTAGTACCATGCCAGTCTATTCTTTGATTTTGGTGTTCGTGCCATGGTAACGCACATTCAGAGGGCGTCAGACCCTGGTTAGTAACAGAGGGAGGTGGCTGAAGCTGCACAAAGATGTGAGCCCGAGTAGAAACAGGAAAGAGGCAGTGCCATGTTTGTTTTGTGTAGCTTATACCACACCACAGTTCTCTTCTCTTGTAATGTGTATGCAGCCAATTTAATTACCAGTGTGGTGTGTCCTCAGATGATAGCGCTGGCAGGATGAAGTAAAACTCGTTAACTCCTAGTCTTTTTGTCAGATTGAACAGGGCTGTTTACTATGCTCTGTGCAATATATTATTTTCTCCCTGTACCTGCAAACAAAGCTAATTCAATTTAAAACTATTACATCAATTAACTCGGGTATCAACATTTCCAACACCGCAATGAAGTGTTTTTTTTTTTTAAAGAGCCCAGAATATGCGATTAACAAGCAAACTCCCCACACAAGCCCCCAAACATTGTTGCTATAGCAATACTGAACGTTCAGCCATTTCTATTTTATCTCGACTTGTTGAAAAAAATCAGTAATGATGCCCTAACCTTGGGTGTGCATGTTTCTTATAAGCACATAAAGAAAAGGCTGGTGTGCTCTGTGGGCTTGCTTCATTTTTACCTCTGATTAAATCGGATTTCAACTTCTGGTAGAATATTTGGAAGCTGCTTAATGTGTAAATTGGCTTGTACGGTCCCATGTCCTTATAGGCGGGACATCGTTATAGCTGATTATTCTATTTTTTGCTGCACCAAAAAGCTCAAATAATTTGTGCAAAGGGATTAAAAATAGTGAATGATGATGTTTCTGTGAAGCTATATACACCTGCCTATGTCACTTCAAAAAGTTTCACCAGAATATTTGAATTAACCAACGTATTGAAGTATATTTTGGATTGTCTGCTATCTCCTGTGTTCAGAATCGCCGTGTTTTCTCTTGCCAAGGATAGAGTGACAGTGTGCTGCTGTAGAGACAGAGCAATCCTTCCAATCAGCTTCCATGGCAACGGGCCACGAGAGTGAGGGGGGGGGGGCGGCATCAAGCTAGAGGGGGTTAGTAGGGAGGGGTGGGGGCTGGGATGTGGCGGCTCTCCCTCTCCCAGTGAAGGAGAGAGATAGTAGGTCTGCATTTTCGCAGAAGGAACATGATGTGTGTATGTGCTTGGAAATCTGAACAATGGGGAGCAGGCAGAGAGGCAAAAAAGATGCCTTATAATTGCCGATATCTTCATTATCACATGAAATCTTTAAATAATTACTTGTAAAAGACCTGGTTTGCTAAATTTGGGCACTCGTTTTTCTCTTTAAGGTCAGGAAAGGACACTGGCACCATCTGTATATGTGGATGATTTTATGCCTCTATAGCCACAATCTAGAACTCCCACAGCCATGCAGAGAAATGTGGTATAAATTATGAACTAAGAATTAAGATCTTGTCCAATTATGAGGCTGCTGGATGTTTTATGTCTGCTGAGAAAAGGCCAATGTATGCCATCATTACACTCTTATTAGGAACACCACCGCATTACATTTTGGCATATTAACTGTATTACATTTCATTTGTCTGAGATTTGAATGTTAATGTTGTAAGACTTTAAAGCTTGTAGTTAATTGGGGTGGGACAGTGTAGCTGCAATTCTCATTTTAAGCCAACAGAGGGTGTCCTTGTCCCACTCATGTGCTAAACCACCAGCTGCTACTCGGTCCTGCAGCTGTCTGTCCAAGTGTAATTATGTACCCTGAGGCCCAACTGTCTTTTTAGATGTATGCATGTATGTATGTATGAATGTAGGTATGTAGGTAAGCCAGAGAAAAAAAGTAGACTATAGTTTTCCATTTCAGATTTCAGTCTGTTCAATATTAGTTAGTTCCAATAAAATTGAGTTTAAAGCTTAACTAGCACTTAATATCAGTTAACTAACCATTACAACCCCTGTTAGCTAACCAATGAAAGAACATCTAATATCCTTGGATTTTATGGAGAAACCTTTGAGGGAAAGCCCAGTTTGTTTATGAAAAGATATAGACTACATTGAAGATTATTGCAACTATTTAGCTCAATACTAGCCAACTCAAAAATCAGAGCCTAATTTCAAGTGTTTGCAGAAGCAACCAGCAGAGGGCAGACTAAGTATAAAGTATAGATTTATGTTGCAGGTGTTTTGAGGTGGAGATTATGGGGGCTAGTTTTGTAATTGGAAAAGCTGTGTAAAAATGAGCTGGATTCCACTAGTGACACATTTTTTGAATTTCTCTTGTTTTATAGCCACTTGAAATATAACAGACAGCTGTGATGGATGTGAAAAGCTGCTCTGGTGTTGAGGAGGTATTGCAGTGGTCCGGGGAGCAGAGTCTGCAGGCTGAGCCCCAAGCCAAACACGCTGACGACACGGTACAGCATGAGCTCAGACCTTCCACTGATTTCAGCCCAGAAGACATTGCACATAAATCCTTTGGCAGTAGTTGTGCATACACTCAAATATTTCCATTGTGAGATTTTGTCATAAGTGACTTTTTGTGCGTGTTTTCGGGCAGACCAGACAGTTACAGTCCTGTCCAGTGGCCCTATCAGATGACCTGTGTGTTATAATGAAGGCAAGGTAGGATGTAAAACAGCAGTAATTGGAGCGGTGTGGTGGTTATATGACCCTCTCTCCCTGCAGTCTCTCCTGGAGTGCCTAGAAAGTGAGGAGGACTTCTCATAATACACTTTGTAGGACCTCGCTCAGTAGGCTGTTATATTTCTTTCATTGTGTGCTGCTAATCCAACATACTACCACTGGCCACTTTATTAGGTAGACCTTACTTATTGTTTGTGTTTTGTTTAAAGTGACTGGAGAAGAAAAAGATATATAGTATACACTGTGAGCGGCAGTTTTGTGGGAGAAAATACCATGGCAACATTAGCTCTTTATATCAATTTCTGTAGATCTTTAGCTTCAGGGCCCTACAGTAATGCAACAAAATGCTTCATAAATTGTTATGGGATGCTCATTAGGAAGGCATCTGACACGTGTGTGAAGATGTATGTAAGGTATGCACTAAAAATACTAAATGCTGGCAGATGTAAGTGCAAAACATAAGAAGCCATGTGTCTAATGTGGTTGTCTTTTCAATTATAACAGCTGGAAAAAATTAACTGCAGCTGACTCAGAGTGCTCATTTCAGTAAGAAGTGAGTTTAAAAGTCTAATAATACTTTCAATACTATATGCCAGGTTCCCATGGATCAGAAGCTGAATCTTGTGTTGTTGATTCAAGTGATTCTCAGATTTTTTATTACTTGACATGACATATCTTTTATAGTGCGCACTCACAAAAATGAATAGTGCTTAGTTATCTTTTGGACAGCATTTCCCTGGCTCCAGTTCTGAACATTTTTCTTTGCTGAATCCGTGTCATAACTGAAATATGTTGATGTATTTTTATGTCTTTTTCCAGTCTGTGGGAACAGAAGGACCTTTGGCGCAGTACGTAGGTCCCATTTTGACTTTGTTGTAAATGCTACTATTTTATGACAGTCTTTGTAGGCATTTTTGAGGATTATATGCTCTTCTGCTTGATAAACAAAGATGTGTGTTTTTTTCCTGGGATGCTGGTGGCAAGGCATTCAAAAGCAAACACTAGCTATGGAGCATCTTTTATTGAATAGAAGATTATATTTTACCCTTGTGAGTCGTTTCTGGGAAGTCCCTTTAAAGCCCCACTTTTGTTGAAATATTGTCTGTTTCTATTAAACAAGCTTCTGCGTCTCGCTTAGTATTAAGTTTCCCTTCCCTCTGGATTTGACTTAAAACACTTTTACTTTAAGAAGCGACATCTATTGTTTTACTGCTTTCCCTTCCCACTGAGAAGTCCTTTTTACAAACCTTCACATAAAATTAGCATCGCTTCACACAGTGATGTTACAATGTCTTTTCTTGAAAGCCGAGTGGTGGCTTTGGTGGACATAGTATCCAGTTGAAAGTGACACATACCTTTACATAATGCATGCGTTGCTGGGATAAATGAAGTGATACTGTGTCCTGTTAAGCACTATCAGATGCATATATCATGGCCGTTCATTCATTAAGACTGGATTATCTGGATTGTATCTCTAGCTCGTTCTCTGGGCTCTTGTGTATTGACATTTTGATTGAGGCTCTGAATGGCCTGTCCCAGCCTTGTAAAGCGCCCCTGCTTTTATTTCTACCTGATCCTGTAACTAAGCTGTCAATCTCTGTGGGGTTCTCCTGTCATTTTCTCAAAGTGTTCTCCTTTCCATCATTTCATCCATGCATTTCTTCTTCAGTAAAACACTGCACAACCTGACCACTCAAAACAGCATGATATCGTATTTAGATATAACATAATGTTGGGAGTATTACTTAAACTGTAGATCCTAACAGGACAATCTGCCCCTCCCCCAAGCCTTTGACTCTTGGCATTCTATTCCTCTATCACAAACGCCCTTTGAGCTGCTAAGGAAAGTGACTGAAAAATAGCTATGCAGAAATGCCCAACGTTATATTGCACAGCCCAATGTATATTATGGGTAATTGCATAGAGCCCAATTATAGAGAGCTAATGTTACACTGTGTTTCTTTACTACAGTATGTGTGTCAATAGAGAAGGAACATTTTATGTGTTGAGACTGTGTAAATGTGTTAACTCTGCCAGGAAGCACTGGTGTGGCTGGTCAATTCTGAACAATATATGCAGCATCACGGCCCACGACCAGGACAACGGGGTTAATGCTCTTAGGACTTCCTGGCTTTGTTCATGAAAAAGAGCTCGCCCTTCACACCTGCAACTGGGCTGATGTTGTGTTAATGTGAATAAATGGGTTTGTACTTGCTGCTTGTTAATAGTGATTATATCTTTGTGTGCTTTTCAGCTATAGCAGTTTACACAGCTCAGATAAAGAACATGCAGATAATACCTGCTCCGTATGTTACAAAGTCATGTTTGTTGAAGTCATTTGCAAACCAAGAACTCAACCAAGATTTTAAAATATACTATTGGTGAAGTTGTTAGTGATCCTTCCTCTCAAGAAGAAGTCAATGTCCTTACTTCCCCTTAATAAATGAATATGTATGTCTCTGTGTCAGCCCTGCAACCAACTTAGCATTGTCCAGGGAGCACCCAGTCATAGGCCCTTGGTTGGATGACAGACTCCAGTCACCCCCACACCTCTAACAGGAAATGGAGAATTGGTTAATAGTTTAGAACTGTATCTAATAATATTCTGATAATAATAAACAGCTTTATGCCTGTAGCAAAATAGTACCAATCTTTAAACCATGCACATTTGAGTAATTTAACATTTTTATTTGACAAAAATGCTTTAATCCTCACCATGGAAAGTCACAGTCTATGGGAAACTCTTCTACGTACTTTGGCAGCCTCTTTTTCCTTGTTACGTCTTTTGCCTGGCCCCTTGTGCTTCTGAATGTGCTTTTCTAGGCCCACTTGAGTTGACTTAGCTTGCTGTGTGTGTAATTACAGGGCATTAGATTTTCTCTTCCTCTTGTCCCTGCACAACCCAAGAGAGCGTTTCTGGGCTGAGCGGACCGCCAGCACCTCCTGCATCCTCAGCTTTTAATACGCCCTCTTTTATGTCCCATTCTCTTCTTCCTCCCAGATCACCTCAACACAATAGACTGCCCCTCCAACCAGGGACCTGCAGGGAAAAGGCAGGCTAGATACAGTTTCTACAACAATGGAAATTCAATCAGGAAATGGAGAAGAGGCGGCCGGTGCTGTGTCAGCGCCCTCGGGCTCCGTTACCCGCAGTCCCTCCAGGCCACAGGTAGAGGCAGCAGACAGACCAGTGCTCAAAGAGGACCCACAGGCAACAAAGCACATCGAGAGGTTTGACATTCCCCTAGACAGCCTCAAGAGGATGTTTGAAAAGCCAGCACTGGCAAATACAGTAAGTGAAGCCATTTGTCATTTTCTATGTGACCTCTATACTCTGCTAGAGCCTGCAAAGTCTGTGGGGCCAGTAACAGTTGTGTGGGCTATATTTCAGCTAATCAGAAAACAGCAATTATATTGAACAACATGAATAAATACAATACTCGGAACCAAGACTCAAAGAAGAAACTGGTGTGAAGTCATGCTACTGACCAAGCACAGACTGATCCAGTTTCTACATGGTGGTATCTGTAAGTCAGTTTTCTTGAATAGTGTGATAATAGGGGAAAAAAGCTGTACTCTATTAACATAAACATAGATTTTGCTCCGAGAAAAAGGCATAGCAGACACTATTCTGTTTTTTTTTGTAATGGCAGGCATCTCTGGCTTGTGTGAAAGGAAAATCTTAGTAAGTCTGTTGGATCTAAAGCTCGTTATGGATGTCCCATTTACAAAAGTGTGATGACGAGACAAAAACACTGAATGACCCACTTTTCTACTGTTTGTTATTGTGGCCATTACTTCAAACTGAATCTAAAATAATAATAAACCCATAACAAAAAGAACTCTTTTCTGACTTTTCAGAAAACAAAAACAGGCATGAAGCATTATGGGAGATGTAGTTCCCTGTCTCTGGCAGTGACAGTTGTTAGACACACAGCTACTGGAGAACACCCTGTTATTTAAAAGCTATTTTGGGGAGCTTTATGGTTTAGCAGGATTTTTAAAATAACCTGTAATAGTATGTCGTCTGTGACTGGAAGCTACGCCAAGCTTCTTCTGAAGTCAGAGTGAGTTGACATGGTTGACTTAAATCTGGCTCAAGATGAAAAAGCCAACATTACGGTAGTTAATGATCCACATCATTACTGCAAAGAGTCAAAGGACTTTCTCTAAACTTTATCTGAGCCTTTATCCAGCTGCTGTTCGGAGAGATATAGAATTGAAAAGTAAAGCCTGTTTTATCTGACATGTGTTTGGTGACTGCAGTATAAGCCTAATGGCTCTGACAGAGATAAAAGCAAGTCTTTGTTGTTTGTCTGTGGCTTTGTCCAAGTCGTCCACTGACCATTAGTCATGTACACACAGTATATATCACTCAGTTAGACCAAAACTACATTTTATACAACGGGATCAAATCATTTTTACAGTTATGTGACTGAGCTATGAACAGTACACCCCTTCTCCCTGTATGACTCATATTTAATAGCTGATTTTTTATGCACATGTTTTAGTCATTCCTTCATTTCCCACTCATATTCAATGCTTAGTGAACAAACTCACCTTGACCTTTGCGTTGGCATTTTAAATCCTGACTGCAGCTAATCAAGCTTCAGTTTCATGAGTTGAAAGGTTTAGTTGCTCTTGAATCACGTGTAAATATATTGTAAACCAGAACAGTATCACATTAAGTTGTTACCTCATACATACGTGTTGTTGTACTGTGCCCGGTGAGCTGTCCTTTGTTGGAAAATTCAGCTGTGTTAATGTAGCATGTGGGCAGCGTTCCCAGGATCCCAGAGAGAAAAACTACTGGAGCTTTGCAGTCGGTTGGTTATAAAACATGACCTTGTCTCTGTTTCATCTGTGCTTGTGCCTGGGCTTAATATTTGATGATGCACCATATTTTTCTTTCTGTGGCCTTTCCATTATTGAAGCAGCACTGTGTCATTGGACAGTCAGTCATAACAAAGACTAATGGTTTCCCAGGTGGCTGCTCAGCTGTGGACAGACTGTTTAAAACATTCACATGTGGAGGATATATTCAAACTGAACACGTTGTGTTTGTGGAAGAGACACAGGCAACATCTGTACTGACTGTCTGGTTTAGACCGCAGTACAGCCTCACAACGAGATATTTCCACTTTTACTTTAAACACATAGTAATGCAAGTTAGGTGTCTAGTTCTGGTCCCTTGGTGATGCACCATGGTACCTCCCATGGGTGGTGGGTCCACGGGAGGGCTATATATATATATATATTTGCAATTTTAAAGAAATTTTGACTATGAATCATACCATAAAACATTAACAAAAATAAAGATTATACAAATATAAAGTGGTGCACCCCAAGAGATGTTATGTCAAATACCAACAAATTTTTCTATTTACTTTTAGTCATAGACATAGACACACACAAAGTACTATTTATACATGTTCCAATATTGATCTTGTTGTTGTGCTGAGCTGGCTTTGACTTATGATGTAATGACTGTCTTTGGCCAGTGGGTGGTAGTATCATATCTGTGAGGCATTTTGACTGGGGCACTTGATAATCCAGTTTGTGGTGAAGGTGATTCATTGAAATGCACCTAATCAGGACAGTTATCACAGTGAGACAAATTACTAATCACCTTGTGTTAATGGGACTAGTTTCTTACTCCTCGAGGGGTCTTTAAATGACTTTCAGATATTTATGAGCCTGTCAGATTATCCGGATTTGCATAATTAATGAAATATCTCTTTCTGATATGCATGGGACTTATAACACAATATAATGCTCTTAGAGTGACTCTGAGCTGCGAGTGAATGCATGTCACACCTGCCAAATGGGATAACATGGAGAAAACTTTTGAGGAAAGGGATCTCTGTTTATTCTGGCTTCCACAATAATAGAAGTTGTGGAAGATGGTAGAGCAGAGGCCATTTTATAAGCTTCCATGCTAAAGTGACCACCTGATTCATCGCTGGCATCGATTTGTTTTTGTACAATATGGATCAAACTGATGTCTGAGCATCGTTCTCATCTTTCTCTAACCCATCATTTCATCAACCTTGATATGGCCTCAATAAAAGCCCTGTTTTTTTAGTTTGAAGGAGATTAAACAGAGTGTTGCATTAGACATTCCCCATTTCTCATTTCTATGGCATCATTGAGGCTCCTTTCTGTAGTCTTTAAAGAAGAGGTGTGAAATTGTATTTTTTGCCCCCGGAGAAACCTTGCTTAAAAGTGTCAAAAGAAGTAATAGATGGTGGTATGTTGTAACCCATTTTCAATAGGAATCAATCAATAGGGAGCCAGTTTTCAAGTCACTTAATTTAACGTTAAATAAACTAAAAGCCGTGATGTGTCTGCAGGACATCGATCCAGACTTGATGACCACAATGGCGTCCTCATTAGGCCCATTCAGATCGTTAAAAAATCCATTAACTTTTACCAGGCATTTCTTTGGTCTCAGTTTTCAACAGATTCAAATCTTTTAATGGAGCTGGCACTGGTGCTGTGTGTATGACGCATGCCTAGTCTACTGTGGGATGATGACTTGTTACTTACCGCATTGGCACCAAATATAGTTACAGCACAGTATGGTCATGCCAAACTGCTGAATTCTACTGAGTTTATCCAAAGACAAGCTTTATAATTCAACCAGATACAACTCAAAAAAAGAGCTACTGAGGAGAATAATGTGTTTCTTCTGATTCCTGGTTATATTTACACATTAGCTTCATTTAATAAAACATTACCAAAGGCTTTGAATGTGGTTTGCTTTGCTGTCAGTGCTTATTCTAGCAGCTCCTTTTGTCAATATATTGGTGTCATATGCCTTTTCATTCTTATCAAAGGCTTTTTTCATTCATATTGTTGTATGTATCAGATTTTCTCTCCTCTTACACAGTTTGACACCCACAGTCACAACAGCATATGCGTTCAATAATTGCTGTTCAAGGCTTGCTGTTTTAATCATTATATCGGCGAAAACAGCGTGTCGCCGATATTATGGAATCACGTCGGTGTTCGTCCGCGTCCGCGTCCGCGTCCGCGTCCGTAGATCCTAGCTGTGAACGCGATAACTCAAAAA